>JANTPZ010143841.1:0-39381 GCA_025593235.1 Vachellia pachyceras | reverse complement strand
CAGGACAAGCTGAAGTCCCCTCGCCCTTCCCACCGTCCTGTTTCTTATTTTCTTGTTTGTAATATTAATGTTGCACTCTAGTGCATGGACTTTCCCCATATAGTTTTCACAGCATACGTGACCGTTAAAAATCCATAACCTGCGCGCCTGTGCTGGTATATCCCCGCTGCTTATTCTCGTACCAAGCATGGCGGCATCTCACTACGAGCCTCTAAGATTTCCAGCCTTTCAAACGTCCCGCCATGTGAAACAGAATCTTTTACCCTACGAGTCTCAAAAACATATATGTATACGTATGTGTATAAAAAATATTTTAAGATTTTAAATGCATTTAAAACAATTTTTTACTGTCCTGAATACACATAAAAATATACTTTTAAGTGTTAAATACACCGTAAAATATTTTAAAGCGTTAGATGCATATACAAAAGCAGTTTAAGGTGTTGAATGCCTCTTTATGTTTATAAAAAGTTAAAAGGGTTAAAAACTTAAAATGCATTATCATAAAATATTCTTTAAATGTTTCAAACATTTTGAAGTACTTAGAGGTACATTTAACACCTTTAAATATTTTTTATCATTCAACATCCTAAAATATTTTTTACGTCTTTGTGTTAGATGTATAAAAAACTATTTCAAAGTTCTAGATCTACTAGAAAAAAATACTTTAAAACTATAGATGCACCGCACGTAATATATTATGCTGGATGCACTTAAAAAGTAATTTAAAATGCTTAATAAATCTAAAAATACTTTAAAATACTTTATGCACTTAATTCAAATTAAAATTACAATTGGAGGCAAAGAAAATTATAATTACAACAATATGTCTATAAAAAAAAATATAATTACCGGTGACTATAATTTATAAACATGATATGTTGTAATTAATTTTAGGAAGGCAAGGGATGCGGAACCCACACGCACGTCGACCTGAGAGAACAATCTCAGACTTGCGATCAACGAAGATACCGACAGGATTAGTTATAAATACACAATTCACAAATATGCCGAAATTATCTCCTCCACCAGATATAGGAGAGCCACCACAGACTCCAGATGGACCCCTCGTCACAGGCGGAAGAGCCTGATTCGTATTTTCCCATCCCTCCGACTTGCTTGAATCTTATCCGAGTGATCCCCATTGATTCGCAATTCTCGCCATAGGAATTTTTTGTTCCTTTCTGCACTCCCAGGATAAGCCTGCTGTGAAACAGAATCGGCCACCAAACTGGCTCTCCTTCAGAATATATATACTTAAAAAAATCAGAAATGCCCCGACCCTACAGCCCAGAAAAAGCGAAATTGCCTATGACAAAAAATGAAAATGAAGATGAAATATCTCTAACTCTGATGGCCCTTGAAATGCATTTTGATCCATTGAATCTTAATCTCCATAGCTTCAATCCCTTCCATTCATCCAATTCCAAAGTTTGTGGTGATTTGGAAGTTAGTACGATAATGATCCCGTTGAATCTGTCGTTTTCCTTCATAGGTGGCTGTGCATACACCAACCACCTACCATTTCCACCAGATCTTGAAGCTATTTCGTCCTGAAAACCACGCATACTGTGCTCATTTATTTCACTCATCATTCCTTTATTCAATACTCGAAGCATTCTATATCTTATTCATTCAGAAAGGCCAAGAGACTATATTATAGTCACCTACCCCATGCCACACTCCCCACTCGCACAGTTGAAATGGAACCATTGAACAACTCCCAATAAAACAGATTCCTTCTCGTCCGTTCTTCATTTCCTATTCATCCCCCCGGCTTTTGCAGATCTCTCTGTCAACCGCTTTCATGGAACGTGCACGACGGATCGCGAATAGGGCGATTCTAAGACGCCTCGTTTCACAGGCGAAACAGTACCGCCAGAATGAATCTTTGCTGAACTCTTCCGCACCTGTGCTGTACACGCCTTCTAGGTATGTGTCATCTCTTTCTCCCTCTGCTTTTAGAGGCAGAGGATCCAAATCTGAGAACCTGCTGGGCGGGAATGCTCTGTCACGTAATGTTGCCTTTTTGGGGGTTGCTTCCCAATCTCGATCGGTTTCGGTTGAGGCACTCAAACCCAGCGACACTTTTCCTCGTCGCCATAACTCTGCAACCGCTGAGGAACAGAGCAAAATGGCTCAGTCATGTGGATTCGACAACCTTGACTCGCTCATCGATGCCACTGTGCCTAAATCGATCCGGTTGAATGATATGAAGTTTAACAAGTTTGACGAGGGGTTGACGGAGAGCCAAATGATTGAGCACATGCAGTATCTGGCGTCTAAGAACAAACTTTTCAAGTCTTACATTGGGATGGGGTACTATAACACCTACGTTCCACCTGTGATTTTGAGGAACATAATGGAAAATCCAGCTTGGTATACCCAATATACTCCTTACCAGGCTGAGATATCCCAAGGACGTCTTGAATCCTTGCTTAATTTTCAGACCATGATCAGTGATCTTACTGGTCTACCTATGTCCAACGCTTCATTGCTAGATGAAGGAACTGCCGCCGCCGAGGCAATGGCAATGTGTAACAATATTTTGAAGGGAAAGAAAAAGACTTTTATCATTGCCACCAACTGCCATCCTCAGACAATTGATATTTGTAAGACTAGAGCGGAAGGTTTCGATCTGAACGTTGTTGCAGAAGATATCAAGGATATTGATTATAAATCTGGTGATGTTTGTGGTGTGCTTGTTCAGTACCCGGGCACCGAGGGTGAGATTTTGGATTATGGAGAGTTCATTAAGAAAGCTCATGCTCATGGAGTTAAGGTTGTAATGGCGACAGATCTTCTTGCTTTGACTATGTTGAAGCCCCCTGGTGAATTGGGAGCAGATATTGTTGTCGGCTCAGCTCAGAGGTTTGGGGTTCCAATGGGTTATGGAGGTCCTCATGCGGCTTTCCTGGCCACATCCCAAGAGTACAAGAGGATGATGCCTGGAAGAATTATTGGTGTCAGTGTTGATTCTTCTGGAAAACAAGCCTTGCGTATGGCAATGCAAACCAGAGAGCAGCATATTCGTAGGGACAAGGCTACTAGCAATATATGTACTGCACAGGTACTACCCTTCTTTTTTCTCTTATAATGAAGTTGCAGGTATTTATATAATGAATAATTTCATCTCTAATCGACATATCCTGCATAACGGATTGATTGTATAATATTTCTGAAGCCATGTTCTGGTCTTGTATGAGTTTGCTGATTTGGCTAAGTCTGATTTGATTGTTTTTAGGCACTGCTTGCAAACATGGCTGCTATGTATGCTGTTTATCATGGACCTGAAGGACTTAAAACTATTGCCCAACGAGTTCATGGTCTTGCTGGGGTATTTGCTCTTGGATTAAAGAAACTTGGAACATGTGAAGTTCAGGATCTTCCCTTCTTTGACACTGTGAAGGTTAAGATTGCTAATGCCCATGCAATTGCTGATGCTGCTTACAAAAGTGAAATAAATTTGCGAGTTGTTGATGGAAACACTGTAAGTGTTTTACTTATTTTGCATCAAAGTAGCTCTCTCCTTTTGCATGTCTTTGATTATGCAGTTCGATTGATTTTCAGATCACTGTTTCTTTTGATGAAACAACCACTTTGGAGGATGTTGATAAGCTTTTCAAAGTTTTTGCTGGTGGCAAGCCTGTGAGCAATATTATATTTTCCTTTTCTTAATTATCAGTTGTGCTATTTTTCACCCCTTCAAGTCCATCTAAAACCTGTTTTGTTATCAGGTCTCCTTCACAGCTGCTTCTCTCGCTCCAGAGTTTCAGACTTCACTTCCTTCTGGACTAACTAGGAAGAGCCCATATTTGACACATACCATCTTTAACACGTACAGTACATCCCTTTCCACCAGATTTGAAGTTACAAGGATTTGTTTTGAAACTTACATGAATTTCATTTTCTCTGAATAGGTACCACACTGAACATGAGTTGTTAAGGTATATTCATCGGCTAGAGTCAAAGGATCTCTCACTTTGCCACAGTATGATTCCACTTGGATCTTGTACAATGAAGCTGAATGCCACAACTGAAATGATGCCCGTCACATGGCCTGGCTTTACTGACGTTCACCCTTTTGCACCAGTTGAACAGGCTCAAGGTTATCAGGTAATTATAAATGTTTAAATAAAATCATTATGATATCTTTGATAGAAGAGATTTTATGAATGCTTTTACTTCCATTACTTTGAGGTAGACATCTGCTTTTTCTGCGTCTGAAAGAGCAACTTTGTTATCAGGAAATGTTCAATAATTTGGGCGATCTATTGTGTTCCATCACTGGGTTTGACTCATTCTCTTTGCAACCTAATGCCGGTGCTGCTGGAGAATATGCTGGACTTATGGTTATTCGTGCATATCACAAGGTATGACAACTTTGGCCATTATAATTTTGTCTGCTTACCTTTTGTGGGTTGCATTCTGTAGGGCAGTCTTAGTTTATTTTGATTCAAAATTTAGGAATACAGGCAGTTCACCTGCTATTGGTTTTGCATTTTAACAATGTGTTACTCTAAGTTGTAGCAGATCATCTCAAAATTGGAAAATTTTCTCTTTCTGAATATCTAAAAGTGATGCAATTCTTTCCCCATATTAGTTCCTTTCACAAACGTCGTTGTTTGTGTATGTGATTCTTGCTTCTTTTGGCAATTTGAAACTCTAGGCAAGGGGAGACCACCACCGTAATGTTTGCATCATACCTGTCTCAGCACATGGCACAAACCCAGCCAGTGCTGCTATGTGTGGAATGAAAATTGTCCCGGTTGGAACTGATGCCCATGGAAATATCAATATTCAAGAGTTGAAAAAGGCTGCTGAAACACACAAGGATAACTTATCCGCACTTATGGTACAACTTGCTTCCTTCGTTGGATTTGTTTTTGGATTGAGAGGGAAAACGGGGGGAAACTTGAGCATCACTGATTTTCGTTTGTTTTGGTTTAAATTATAGGTTACGTATCCTTCAACTCATGGTGTTTACGAGGAGGGTATTGATGAGATATGCAAGATAATTCATGATAATGGAGGTCAAGTGTATATGGATGGGGCTAACATGAATGCCCAGGTTTGTTTTTCTGTGTTGATCTTCACATTCATGTGACTGCGGTGTTGGCCAACATTATACATATTTCAACTGTACAAGTTAATGGCTGTTTTTTGCTGTATTTCTGCATGCCAGCTTAGTGGTGCCTACTGTCAAGCAATGTTAGTTCCTTGATCACTTTGGATTATGTCTTTTTCTTTATAGGTGGGACTCACAAGCCCTGGCTGGATTGGAGCAGATGTTTGCCATCTCAATCTTCATAAGACATTCTGTATCCCACATGGAGGAGGTGGTCCTGGCATGGGTCCTATTGGTGTAAAGAAACACTTGGCACCATTTTTACCTTCACATCCTGTGGTAAAAATATATATATATATATAGATTCTTGTTTGTTATTGATGACATTATGTATGACATGCAAGCATGTAACTTACTTATCCATGAGCAGGCACATTATGTCCTTAGTAAATCATCCTTATTTTTAAGTTTGATATAGTTGCGTGATAGTATCTGCTACCATTCTGAAGGTATCCACGGGCGGCATTCCTGCCTCTGACAAGACTCAGCCTCTTGGTACCATTTCTGCAGCACCTTGGGGCTCAGCACTCATATTGCCAATTTCTTATACTTACATAGCCATGATGGGTTCAAAAGGACTCACTGAAGCATCCAAGATAGCTATTTTGAACGCTAACTACATGGCCAAACGATTAGAGGTTTCTGCTTTCTCCCCCTGATCCTGAAACTCTGTCTCGGGCATCTTATTATAATGTTTCTGTTTACTAACCTTTATTAATGCTTTGGGATTTATAGAATAAGTACCCTGTTCTTTTCCGAGGAGTCAATGGAACAGTTGCTCATGAATTCATTATTGACCTGAGAGGTTTTAAGGTAGCTCGCTTTGTTGTATTCAGTTACTTTTATATGCATCCGCTATTGTCTGATCAACTGTAATCTATTTGTGTCATAGAATACTGCTGGGATAGAACCTGAAGACGTGGCCAAGCGCCTTATGGACTATGGGTTTCATGGACCGACTATGTCATGGCCCGTGCCCGGCACTCTCATGATTGAACCCACTGAAAGTGAAAGCAAGGTATCACGTTTTTCTCAGTAACCTTTTTGTTCTCTTCTCATAGCAGGTATAATCCCTTGTTATCTAAGTTAGAATTATCTTTGCAGGCTGAGTTAGACAGGTTTTGTGATGCTCTTATTTCCATCCGAGAAGAAATAGGAGAGATAGAGAAAGGGAAAGCTGATATTAATAACAATGTACTCAAGGTAAAAATGAGTTCCCTATTGAATGTTCTCCATTATTATACCTTCAGAATGCAAATCAATCAGTCGATGCACTTTGCGAGTGATTCCTTTTGTCTTAATTAAAATGGTATTGATCTTTGTATAGGGAGCCCCTCATCCTCCTTCATTGCTAATGGGAGATGAATGGACCAAACCATACTCTCGGGAATACGCAGCATACCCAGCTCCCTGGCTCCGCGCTTCCAAGTTCTGGCCTACCACAGGTACTAGTTATACCTCCTCCTTCATATCTTTCTTTGGTTTATATGGAATTCATTGAAATTCAGATTAGCCAATGGCTTTGTTTCCATAGAAGCAGAATCTGAGACTATCTTGGAATTGATTCATTCATCCATTCATTTAATGAAATACTAATGAATTTGTTTGTGTGGATCAGGACGTGTGGACAATGTGTACGGTGACCGTAACCTCATCTGCACCCTCCTCTCAGTGTCGCAGACTGCTGAGGAACAAGCTGCTGCGTCTGCTTAGTGTTCCCTTGAGCACTATCTCCATTTCTGTATCTGTACATAAACTCTTACAATCCTCGCACTTATTCACCTTTGCCATAATTCAATGCTCTTTCATTTCATCCAAACACAACCCCACTAAATATTTCCCCCTCCCCCCAACCCAGTCCTAAAAAGAATGGAAAATGGAGAACAAATATACGGTTGGAGTAAAAACAGCTCACGCGTGCTGTCATTTACTACTTTATTTCGGAATAAAGTCGATATGGTTCATGTAGGAATCCTCTAGTTCTTACTTGCTGTAGCATGTATACGTGTACTCACTTAGATGAGAAAACTCCATAGAATATAGTTTTTATTTCCTCCCCCAAAACGTCTCATTTTATTTGCTATGCCAAAATGAGGTAGGGATTCATTGCTATGTTGCAAATATAATTAAACAACGTTCTGCTAGTGATTTAATGAAGCTGTAGAAGACATCATAGATTCAACAGAAAGCCCCACTATGATATATACGGATACATTAACTAAAATGGCTGTAATTTGCAAGCTAGGAAAAATTTTAAGCTCCAAAAGATTTTCTTTGGGTGTGTCATTATGTGGCTTGTGCGGTTAGGTTTGTTTTCAGTTTTTTTTTCTTTCGAATTTGAAACCTTCAAAATTCTTTGGTCATGTTTTACCCCAAAGACTAAGGACTTGTTTGGAAGTTATTTTGAAAATAGCTTTTACAGATTTTGAGGCAAAATCTAGGTTTTGGATAATAGCTTTTATAGATTCCGAGGCAAAACCTAGGTTTTGAAAAGTGATTTATGTTTGAGAAGTTATTAGCTTTTACGAATTTCAAAGCAAAAAAGTGAGTAGGAAAGAGGAAAGAGAAAGAATGAAAAGTAGGAAAGTGGAAAGAGAATAAAGAAAAAGCAGGAAAGAGGAAAGAAAAAGAAGGAAAAAAAGTAGGAAAGATGAAAAAGAAAAAAGTAGGAAAGATAAAAGAAAAGGAAGGAAAAAAGTAGGAAAGAGGAAAAAGTAGGTTTCAAACCGAGGTTTTGTAACCAAAATAACTTTTCAGAAAAAATTTTATATTTGGACAAAATCTAGGCTTTAAAAAGAAACCTAGGTTTTAGAAAGTGATGACAAACAAGCCCTAAATTTGTATGCAGAACCAAAATTTTTACTACCGTGTATTTTGAGTTTGATAATTTTTCATTATTGTATTCTCTCATCATGCTTTTTTTCTAATTGATCAAGACTAACATGGAACTCGTTTTTTTTTCAAAAAATTCGTTGAATACAATTTCAAATTCATTTTTTAAAATTAATGTTCAAACTAGTTAGCAACTTGTCACTCAGTGCCATGAGATTTTTAAATAATTCTTTCTCATTGCAATGTTTATTTTTTAAAGTTTTCAGTGATTAAGATGAATGGTCGGGTGGTTGCTGAAGTGAGGGGGAAAATGTAACACTCGTAAGAGAACCATGATTTTTGAGCTGTCACATTGGGTCCCCAAATAAATGCTTCTATTTATTTAGTTTATAATATGAGGTCCACATGGTTCTAAATTCCCTTCCCCGTATTTTCCTTCTGTGTGGCCTAATTTTGATCCTACTACTTTCGGGTCCTTTTTCTTTGTTGCCTAACTTTTCGTATCCTCCACGTTTAAGTTTTCATCCAAATTAAATCAATTCTCCATCCATCAATCATGACCGCACGGTCCATCACTGTTAGCCTCCGATTGATTTGGTTTCGACCCTGTGAATTAGGCTTGTTTGGTTAGTCTGTTTGAGCAATCAAAATCCATTCCTGCGCTTACCGAAACAAAATTCCTCTCACATATTTACCTCAGAATTTATGTCCGTTCTCCCAACGGACTATCCAAATAAGCCCATTGTGGTTGTTTTGAGAATTTTGTCCCTCCAACGCTGCATGCTAATCGAGACAAAACCATCTCAAAATTTATAAAAACATCTTGAAACTTGTAAAACCATTTTAAAATCTTTAAACTCTTTTCTCCCAACGGAGTTCTCAAACACCCACATTATTTCTTACCCTAAATAAAATATATCATATTCATTATATTTATATCATGAAAACATTACGACATTATTCGGTGACACAGAGATATGTAACCTGAAAATTAGAAAGAAACGTTTACATATGACTTAATGTTTGTTTGAAAAACACGTTGTGCACTCGTTACACGTAAGTTGAGATAAAACTCCTTTCATCTACTTGTCTTGATTAACGTAAAAACCTCTCGTCTAACGGATTCTCAAACACACACATTCAAATGGCAAAGTATCTTCTACTATAAAATTAATAGGCTCTGTTGATAAAATAGGGAATTGAGTGGAAGCAATATAATTCACTGTCAATTTTCAAAATTTAAAGAAATTGTCAAAAAGATGAGGGTCATGTACAATTTAACTTAATTAATGTGTGTGCTTGGAAATCCATTAGAAGAAAGGAGTTTACGGATTTCAAAATGATTTTATGAATACCAAGATTTTTTTACGGATTTCAAAATTTTTTTATCTTGACTTATGTACATTATTGATAAAAAAATTTCTTAAACATGCACAATATTAAAATTACAACATAATTACATTTTTTTGGACATGAAATTGATCACTTATTTATAAAAGTAAAGTTTATGTACACCTAATTGAATCCAGGAGTATTTTTTTTCCATTAAGAAAAACTAACACCATCTTATATAATTGGTGTTGGTCAACCAAGCCAACGGTGAGGATTAAATGCTGTCCGTAGCAATGGCTCATTTGGGTGGGAAGGGTGAGGATAAGACTATTATTTAATGTTAATTCAGCCATGGAAGAGTGGGAACGAGAGTTAAATATGGAGAGGAGCCTTGGAGGGAATGGGTGAGCGGTTAATTCAAGTCTTTCAAGTGGTGTTGGCTTGACGAAGAAAGGTGCGCAGGTTAAGCGAATCTGCTTTGTTTGTAAAGGGCGTAGGTTAAGCCAGTACAGAGGGGCACGAAGACTCGAGAGTTGCGACTTGGGACAACCCCAAAGCTCTTTTGAGATTGGAAAGATAAGCTCAGTGAGTGATTCTTCCCCTTCTTGATGATCCATGTCCAAAATGAAGCATCTACTGCGAAAGCTTCATATAGGTGGTGGGATGAATGAACCCCACAGGTTGCCCGATACCCGCCCGGTGATCACTCCCAGCCCCGTCCCTAATCTCTCATCATCTTCGTCGACGTTGGCATCGAATACAGTGGCCACAGTCCGGCCAAATGAATCGGAGGCTGATCGGACGGATATTGATGGCGCTGGTGGTATATGTGGCGACAAGGGAGCCGATTTTAATTTATTGGAAGAGGAGTTTCAATTGCAGTTGGCTTTAGCTATTAGCGCTTCCGATCCTGATGTCCGCAAGGACCCTGAGTCTGCCCAGATCGACGCCGCGAAGCAGATGAGCCTCGGCTGCGCAGCTTCCGTCACCGACACGGAAGGCCTCGTCCAGTTTCAATCTCTTCGCTATTGGGTATTTTTTTCCGCATAGAATTGATTTGGCATTACTATAGGCTATGGTTGCGAATATGACCTCCAACCTTAAATGCGTTAGAGTGAAACATAGGGATATATGGCCATAGCATTGGCTGATGATATGAACGGGGCGTTTACTATTGGACATTTTCAATTTGTCGAGTGGCATTATGTGTGGCTCCATCAATGTCTGTCTGTGTTGTTTTTTTTTGGGGTGTTTACATAGATTTTTATGATAACTTAATATGCGAACGTACTGTCCTGGAAATAATTTCCAATTATTCATGTGTCTTAAGCTAAAAGAATGGGGCTACTAATATTTCTCTGGGCTATGTTGATTAGCATTACATGTCGTGCCTTGTCGCTAATAATGGAACGTACTATTCTCTGTTGGGTATTTTCATTTTGCTCTATTCATGTGGGAGTTTTACTTAGTATTTTCTGATAACTATATTTGTATAGGCGTTCGCATGCATGGAAGTAGTTTCCGGTTAGGTCCATATTGGACATCACTCTCTCCACCCCTACAAAAAGGAAGGGAAAAAATGAAACCACGCAAGGGGCTTTTATCTGTTGTGGTTCCTTTTTGATGTTGAATTAACTTTAGTATATTGCCATCTAACGTGTTCAATCATGATACAAATATGGGTTCTAACTTAATTTTTTAATCACCGGCAGAACTATAATGTTATCGATTATGAGGAGAAAGTGAGGGATGGATTTTATGATTTATATGGATTCTCCTCAAATATGACTGAAAGAGGAAAAATGCCATTGTTGGTCGATCTGCAAACCGCTTCCCTCTCTGAAAATGTTGGCTGCGAAGTGATTTTGGTGAATCGTATGGTTGATATTAGGCTGAAACAGCTTGAGAAAAAAGCTTTTGCTGTATCCAAGGCCTGTTTCTTATCTGAACAAGGGCTAGTTTCAAGTGGCTTGCTTCAGAGGCTTGCTGATATTGTTGTTAATAGAATGGGTGGACCAGTTGGTGACCCTGATGAGATGTTGAAAAAGTGGTCAGCCAGGAGTCATGAGTTACATCATTCTTTGAGGACAATTGTTATTCCCCTTGGCTGTCTTGATGTTGGACTTTCTCGCCATCGAGCCCTACTTTTTAAGGTTGTAAAATATCTTTTTGATCCTGCAGTTAAAGGCACGTGCATTTAATAAGATATACTGGAGAAAATTAAGTTGTCTCATTTCCAATCATTATCACCTTTTCATTTGGAGAATTTTTTTATTGTTTTTTATAAGGTCCAATTAATCAGCAGTCATTAAAAGGATCATGCATATCATATGACCATAACTGGTGAAAGTGACGCCTTTCATCTTTTTAACCTAATGGAAGAAGATAAAGCCACTGTGTAGAATTCACTTTTCTGACTATCAAGCAAGCAATATACAAAAAGCTGAAATGAAATTTGGCCACTTCCCCCCCTTCTTTTTCTTTTTTCTTTTCTGTCAACCTTTTTCTTTCTTTTCCAGTGCCATATTTTGCCTAGTTACCTTCAATATCAGCATTGATAATGCAATTCACTTGATTTTTTGGGGGGGAATATATCCACTTAAATAAATTCTCATTCTGTTATTGCATAGGTGATGGCTGATAGGATTAATGTTCCCTGCATGCTGGTCAAAGGGAGTCATTATACTGGAACTGATGATGGAGCTGTGAATTTGATTAGAGCTGATGATGGAAGGTAATTTATCTTATGGTGGAGTTTTACTACCCTTATATGCATTACATTTGAAGGAGCTAAACTCAGTGGGAAATATAGTCAGCTTTGTGTGGATATCATGCCAAATTGTATGTCTTCTATTGATTTAGAAGCTCTATATCATAGCAAAATGTATTGCTTCCAAAAGCAAACTTATTTCACACTATATCTGCAGTTCTCAATCTTGATGCTCAGTAAACTTGGTGGACATTGAAAACGTAAAACTGTATTCAATCAATAGATTCTTGTTGCACCCGCATCTGTTCCTATTTATGCTAGTAGGATTCTCTTAACTAACTAATCCTCTTAACCTATTCCTACCTGTTCACCAACACTTGGTCTCTCCTATGAGAAAGTTGGTCCTCTTTTTAATTTTGTGATGTTTCGATTTTAGTTGTTCCTCTTTATTCGTGTAACTAATAGTATAGCATTGAATTTAGTGCATTGGATTGCATAGAATAATTGATGGTAACTTATGTCAAATGGAATGCTTTAGCATTTTTATATTTCTCTATTTGGGCTTTCTTCATTCTGTCCAGAAATTGGGCCAGAAATGCATCTGAGATCTTTCCTCTCCTTTTAATAAAGAAACACGGCTGTTCTGTCATTTATGTTGGAATAATTTTCTAATGATACTATTGATTTATTGAACTGTTGCAGTGAATACATTATTGATTTGATGGGTGCACCTGGCGCTCTTATTCCTACTGAAGTACCCAGTAGTCAGCTCCAAAACTACAGTTTTTCTGTGACGGGTTGTGCTGAAATTGCAGAATTACCTAATAATGTGGGTCTCATACTTGATGGTGGAACTGGAGTGCTGACAGTGTCATCTGATATCGATAGAACTTCAACTGTGGGCAGGGCTCAATCAAATCAATCATTGAATTTGGAAAATCAATTAACAATGAATGCAAGGAACCTAGGTGGAATAAATCAAACAGAAAGATTTGAACATGATTTGGGGAATCTTCTTCAGTCTACGCATATATCATGTGAAAGCGCATCACATGTACAAGCATCATCTGCAGAAAATATGCAAGTAAAAAATTTATCGGAGTATTTCTTTATCACAGCAAAGAACCCAGAATTTGCTCATAAAATACAAGCGCCATTAGAGAGTGGCACATTTCCCCTTCCCGATCTCTTTTCTGATATCAATCAACAAAATACAAGTGAAAATAAATTTTATGAAAAAGTTCATCAACTTGATGGAAAAATTGGTGTTGATGCTGTTCAGTCTGATCCAAGCTTTGAGAAGTCCCTCATATCTTCTCAAGGGGTGTTCTCTGCCCATGATATTAGATTCTGTCAATCTGATAGGTTAGCTAAACAGAAACAAGAACTGGAGCAAAGTCACTCCATGGTTGCAGATACAGGTCCTGTCAGTTTGCCAAAGATGCATGAAGAACAAGTTCTTGATTCTTCCTTGACCAAGGCAGTTGTTTGTTACAAGAGGCACATTGAGGTTGACTCGATCTATGATGATGATGCAAATGTCATTGATTATAAAGTCGGAGTGGCTTTTAATTGCAATCAATTTGGGAATGATTCTGCTATTCGATTTAAAGAAGCAGATAATAGAGATAGCAACCTAAATGATAGTAAAAATGAGAAAGTTAAGTCAGTACTGGGTGAGGGCGCTGAATGGGAAATTCAATGGGAGGATCTGCATATTGGTGAGCGTATTGGTATAGGTATGATTTCATTTTTTTTCAAAATCACACTAGTTTTCTTTTGATTTTTTAATATTTCACTGTTTTAAATGCAATGTGAATATCTTCCTGAAAAGTTACATAAAAGTTTAAATATCTGTGTAGTGATTGGCCCAAAAAGGAAAAAAATCTTATGTGTTGTAGAATGCGGCCTTTTGCCTTGTTCCTTTTAGTGAGGTCTGTGGCATCTTATTGATGCTTGGGATGACTTTATAATCTGATCTTATGATCTTAGCTCATTCAAGCATATGTAGAGTCTATTCACTGTTGCTTGATATGTAACAAACTAAGAAGCACAAATATTTAGCAGATGTAGAATCCATTCACTGTTAGCATTTAGCATTTTTCATTTGCTTCATTGCTTTTGTTTATACAAAACTTTCCTTTTCTCTCTTTGGATAAATATTTATGTGCACAAATATGTGTGGGTATAATGTTACATATATATAAAATTTTAAGGGTATAATGTTACATATATATAAAATTTTAAATATATATCCCCTCATCGATATCCTAAATTTTTACAATTGCCGTATCTACCGTATCATGCCATACTGTACCGATATTTGTGCTTATATCAGTGCTTCTTAGGTAACAAATTAATACAAATATCAAGTACTACTTACCACAAGGTTGGAAATGTGCCTTTTATGTCTACGATGTTATATGATGGTGCAACTATCACCTCATGTTGCCATCTTACCTGTAGGTTCTTATGGTGAGGTTTACCATGCTGACTGGAAGGGCACTGTAAGTCTCGTCCATCTTTTGAATTACTTCATTGAAAGTTCTGGTTTATGGTAGATTTTAATGTGATTAGACTTGAATGGTAATGCTTTTACATGGAGTTTTCTTCAAACTTCTTACATATCTTGTTCCCGCCCTTTTATGAGTGATGAGTTGTTATGAATGACTCTATCAATGAGTAATTTGATGAAGTCATGTCAAAACTGCGGTAAAATGGACAACTTTCTGAAATGTATAATGCTGGCCTCTCGAGTCAAGGACACCGATATTATGTTAACTTGATTTTCAACAAAGCAAAATAAATGAGGTTTAGAAATGTCAAAATGCAAAAGTATGAGCCTGAATTGCATCTCAAAAGTTTGTAAATAATTTATCCTTTTCCCACTTTTATTTGTCAAAGTTGAGATATTTCTTGAAAGTGTGATTGATGAAGAAAACTTAAAAAGGAGCCATAAGCTTGATACTACCTTTTTTTATCTCTTTCATGGATGTCTACGTTATCATGCTTTTGATGTGAAAGCCTGTTTGTTTATGGATCGAAAGCTTGTTTCTGTTCTGTAATTACTAATCCGTTACTGGTTCTTTATCTTTTGCATTGATACTGATAAATGGTTTGGAATGTAGGAAGTTGCTGTGAAGAAGTTTCTGAACCAAGACTTTTCCGGTGATGCATTGACTCAGTTCAGATCTGAAGTAAGCAACTGAATTCTCTTTCTTTTAGTGTGATTGTATACCTGCATATACCTACATCTATGAATGTAGGATATTCACAAGCATATGCATTCATTCATGTCCACTGCTTTCTGTAGGTTGAGATCATGCTGAGGCTGCGGCATCCGAATGTTGTACTTTTCATGGGAGCTATTACTCGGCCACCCCATTTTTCTATATTGACAGAGTTTCTTCCAAGGTTAGTTCTGGTTAATTATTGTTGTCAAATATTTTAGTGAGGAACTTGGATGGAGTGACATGGACTTTTGTTTGCCTGGTTTACTTGAATCATCTTGGAGCCTTGTTTTCTCCAATAAGTTTTGTCTTGTTGTTCTTGTACTGCACATGTTGATGGCACGGTTTTTCAAGTTCTATCAACATGGAACTTGGGCTATGATCGAGTAATTTTAGAATAAATTGATTTCTACATTGGCTGGTCCTTAATAATGCATTTGTCACACCGTCTGCAGGGGGAGTTTATATAGGCTACTGCATCGACCCAATGTTGAACTTGATGAGAAGAGGAGGTTGCGAATGGCTCTTGATGTGGTATGAGTTTAAAATATCTATCTTTTTAAATTTTGTTTGCTCCTCCTTTTCCAATTTTTGGTGATGAAATCTTTACTGCGCTTGCATCAGGCTAAGGGTATGAATTACTTGCACACAAGCCATCCCCCCATTGTTCATCGGGATTTGAAGTCTCCAAATCTTCTTGTTGACAAACATTGGGTTGTTAAGGTATTTGTTAACTTTTTTGCTTTGGGGACTTTGCTTCATAAAACTTAAAATAAAGGGCTCCGCAGAGAGAGAAGTGAAACTAGAGGAATGAATATCTAGAAGTAGGTTTGCTTGTGAAAATTCATAACGGTGATTTTTTCGCTTTTAACTGCTACCATTGAAGGGCATATCATTATTGTACTTTGATTCTTTGAACCTGGTTGATAATCAATGAAAAGTAAACCTAGGTGCTGTTTAGTGTGTAAAATGAAATAGAATGAAAAAGGGAAGAGGACAAAAAGCAATGTTTTGCGTGAGAAATGTCATGTGTCCCTTGATTGAATAATAGAAAAGGATGTTACCTTTCCCTTGGTGCTATCAATGGGCACTAATTCTTATGAGGCCTAGTGGTGTGAAAGCTTCATTGTAAGCAGAAGGTCACAGGTTTGAACCCATTTGTAATTTCAAGCAGTTAGTGCTTATGCCTTTATTTTAAAAAAAAAAAACTTTTTTTTCCCTTTATGCTTATTGTTCTCTTAAAAATGGATAAACTATGAATCTGTTTTTGCATAGGCCATTTATTGGTTTTTTTTGGGTGAATATTTATTATTTCTTCATGTCTTCTCATAGGTTTGTGATTTTGGTTTGTCACGTATGAAGCACCATACCTTTCTTTCCTCAAAATCTTCTGCAGGAACGGTAATTCTTGATAGTAATTTCCTTTAAAAAAATTATAAGTTATGCTAGTATAACTTTAGTTTATTCTTCTTTGGCCTAAATGACATTCACTGCCACTTTGTAGAATATATATTATTTTAAAGGAGACTAAATGCATTATTTGTCTGTAGCCCGAGTGGATGGCACCAGAAGTATTAAGAAATGAACCAGCCAATGAGAAGTAAGTAAACTTTGCATTTATGCATGCAGCAAGGTTATCAAATCGAGATACGAATCGTAAATCGGAAAACCCATTTTTAGAATCGTGAATCGAAACATATCGTGAATCGTAAGACTCATAATCATTTGTTAAAGATGACATAAATATAATTTTTCACATAAGAGACATCAAATAAAAATTTCTATTTCATAAATTCATAAAAATTATGAGTCATTGTGCCCCCACCATCAAAATAACAACCACAAAAGAACCACTAATAGCATAGAGAAGTAAAATAGGGTGGAAAGAAACAAACTTCAAAAGAAGTTATAAAATTTACTGTATGGACTAGATAGGTGAAACTTTGAAAGGAATAGAATAATAGACCTGATTGTATAGAAATGAGGTAGGAGCAAAGCAAAAAATAACTCACACACAATAGGAAACTTGAAGTTTCGATGGGCATTGGCTAGATATAGATTGTACTGTAGTAGGAGGGGTTTTTTATGGCAAAAATATCAATTTCTTTTAGGAATAAGTAGGAATAAAAGGCTACTATTGCGGCAATTTTCCTCCCACATCACAGAAGGAAAAGGCCCGCTTCATCTTGCATCACTGAAATAGCAATCGTCACACGATTCTTGAGTGAAAGATTCAAATGGGGGAAGATTTACTATGGAAGTCGAATCTTTTTACTCAATATCTGAATCGAATCGTGAGATTTAAATTGTGAATCGTGAAGTGCAACATGCTATTCAGTGAAGAAAAGATTTACCATGGGAGTCGAATTTTTTCCCTCAATAGATTTTGATTACCATGGCATGCAGTTGATGGGAAGACAGGTGTGTCTAATGTAGGATGTGACTGTGATTGTTTACAGGTGTGATGTATATAGTTTTGGTGTGATTTTGTGGGAATTGGCTACTGCAAGGATCCCATGGAAAGGGTTGAACCCAATGCAGGTTGTTGGCGCTGTTGGATTCCAAAATAGACGGCTTGAAATTCCTGAAGATGTTGATCCAGTGGTAGCACAAATTATTCGCGATTGTTGGCAAATGTAAGTTCTAGCCCTTGCTTATCTTTTTCAGATCACTAGTTTTTGCTTCTATTTCTATGGACATAGTGGGAAACGCTTGGCAACAGCTTGTATCCATGTACTTTAGATTGGTGACCAGGAGGCTCACAGTACTGTAAGGCTGAAAACTTGAGTTTGGGGGAGGGGGTGTTTGTTAATGTGACGACTGATTACTGCTGTTTACAATCTATTATTTGGTTTGCATTGATTTGCCTGTTATGCAGGGAGCCACACTTGCGGCCTTCATTCTCACAGCTCATGTCTCGTCTCCGCCACCTTCAACATCTGGTTGTGAAAGATGGGAGCTCAACGAAGTAGTTGTGCGTAGCTGTTGTAATAACACTATAATAGTTGAAGTTGTTCCTGGGTTCGAAGAGCCAGAACAGCTGGGGTTTTTTTTTACTGCTTTGACATACAGAGATTGCTGAACAGGGAAGTTTCGGTTCATTCAAATTGGGGGCTGGAACACAAACCTGTTCGTAACAGAATGGAGACACCTTCCTGAGCGAAATGAGCAGGGGAGGCTCTCTCAAGTGTAATATGAGGTAGTACAAGTAGCGACAACTGAAGGATTCCTATGGAAAGAAGGGGAACGAAACAAAAACAGAAGGAAACAAAGAAAGGGAAAAGAAAAAGAAAGAAATAAAAGTATAATTTATTTTGTCTTGGTCTGCAGAGGGCCTATTTGGAATTGTAAACATGCGATCTCAGCGTGTTATTGTGGAAATGTAAACGAAAAAACAAGAAATTTCTTTCAAAGAAGGGAATTTGTATATTCTGCTGATTCGCTCTGCTTGACTTGCTTGATGAATTAAAATGGTTATGCGTTATGGTTCCGACAGTGGGGTCACGGCTTTAAACAATAAAAGAAAATATTCAAATGCTACAAGGCAGGAATTATTTCCCAAAATGCGACACTCAAAGTTGTTCACCCTTTGAACGATTTGTAAAATCGATGCAGCTAAGAACGATTTGTTCAATAGACTGTGTCTATTTGGGAAAGCGGTAGAGAGGTACTTTTATGTAAATTGAAGTACATTGAAAGAGATTATCTCGATTTACAGAAAAATATTGTTGAACATACTTTTAGGGAGGTTGTAGCATTTGCCAAACGGATACCGTTTGTCATAACCGTGCAATGGATGTTCATCTTGGGATGAACAACTTTTAAGCTTCTTCATCCTTTGAACAGCTTTTCATAATCATCCACCTAGTTTAAAAAACAAATAATAAAAAAGTTATTAATAAATAATAATTAAGTTTATATGAATGAAAAATGAAAATTGATTTGCAAATAGTGACTTCATGCACAGCATCTTGTTCTCCATTTCATTCTTTGTGGCGAGAGGATTGTATTAGTACTCTCACCTAAAGGAAAAGGGTTCGATCTTGAGGAATGTCACTTTGTTATGAATCTAGTCGCAGCGCTTAGGGAGGTATCACCACAACTTAGTGAAGCTGGGTAGACCTATTTGTATGACCAGAACTAAAAGACTTGCTTGATATGCTCCAGTACCCGTAGGACCCAATGGATCATGAGTTAAGTGCCATACCCTTGGATCGTGGGTGAGCCCAACCCCTTTCCTAAAAATTATATATAAAAAAATATGTGCACTCCCTTTGTTACTTGCCAAATAAAAAAAAAGAATTACTATTTAATAATAAAAAAGTTGAAGTGAACATTATTTTTGACATTTTTTATATTAAAATTTGTCACTACATATTTTTTTCACTTATTGTTGAATTTTTAGATAATTAAATGGTAAGCCGCGAATCTGTCTTGGAGCCGTCAGTCTGACAGGCGATTCTCTTGCACCAGTTGGCACAGAATCGCTAACGGAACTTTGGCATGCCCTAACAGTTTTGGACATACTGGTACATTAAAAAATATTAAATCCACTCCAGTGAATAGATATAAGTTACAACGTAACTACCAATTTTTGTCTTTTTTTAAAAAGAAAAGACTGCAAATATTTACTTCTGATGCCTCTCCTAGAAATAATTAATGCAAAAGCCTTTGAATCAATCACACATACCAAGCACCGGCACACGGACGACTCTTCGCTGGAAGTAATTCTGTTCCTACCTTTTTCTCCCCCAAGTAAATAAGGAAATAATTTCGTTCCTATCATTATGCACCAAAGGAGAACCAACTCTTCACCATTTTTGATAAATCTCCAAACTTGGTGGGGTGGGTAGCAGCCATGCATGGAACGATCCGTTATTACGTAATTGATCTTGCGGCAACATCATTCTTCTTCTCAAGCTTCAACGTTGTTGTCGAAAATAAAACTTGGAAAAAGAGTGGTGACATCCCTAGGAGACAATGAAGTAAGACAATCCCATTCAGTAGTTTGAAATGACTTCTGGAACTCACTGAAACTATCCTCAAAAGGAATCTTTCTACGAAGGGGAATTCAAGATTGTAATAATAAAAACTACAAACAAGACATGATCGGGTAAAGTTCGTACTTAAGGTATGGAAGCGTCATGTTCTTCAAAAGAGATGGCTTTCGACTCACAAAATCTTGCCATTCTTCCTTACTAATTCTACCATCGTTGTCCTTATCAGCATCAACAAAAGTCTGCAGGGAAGAAGAAGATCCTATGAACAAACTGCCCCGTTGAAACCATACTCTCAAATTTGAAACAAAGCTGACCTTGTCAACAATAGCTTCTAGAAAATCATCTGAAAGATTAACGTCAGATTCCATCAAGATGGCTATAACCATTTGTTTGACCTGAAAACATGTGAACCACTAAACTACAAGGCCAATACTGGAAAATTGATAAATCCCAGTATGTAGGTACTCATTAATCTCTTCTAGTTTCTCTTAAATGCATGCATCTCACAATTGAAAGATAAAAGAAGCCAAGAGGAAAGGAGAATCTCCAATATTCAGAGATAATATTAATTTATTCATTCATCCATTATCCAATCTGGAATGCAACCTAAGATATTTATAGAAGAAAAGATGCAACTGCCTCTAATTAATTCCCTCCATTACCCCACTAACTCATAACTGCATAATTGACTCTCTACACTAACCCATGATCTCCTACTTTCTTGCTAACACACTTCACAATAATACTAATTACTTAAGTTAAAACAGACTCAATAAATAAATAAATGAATCAACTACTCCTCGGCGGTGCTTCATGGTTTAGGACTCTATCAAAAATAATCAGCAGAAATGAATTAACTAAAGCCGTAGGCATTTTAACAATGGCAAATACCCGAATTAACTTAGAACACTCACTTCTTCTCGTTCAATATACCCAGTTTGCCTCAGATCGTATAGCCTAAATGCAACTGCAAAAGAAAATCATGGAAAAGAGATAAGGAAGAAAAATTGGAGCAAAGAAATTGACTTGGTTATGAACATACAATCAATTTTTTCTTCTACCGGGGCATCAGGATGGAAAACATTGAGTGCATGGATAAATTCCTCAAACTCGATAACACCATTTCTCTTTTCATCAAAAAGATCGAATACCTTCAGGCCAAAAAGAAAAAGATCAAAATCGTAGAGAAGGAGAAAAATAAATTTAAATGTTTAACGACACTAGTATATTGAAGACATTATGAATAACGATGCATGGACAAAAAAAAAATATCAGAAAAGTTCTAGTGCATGAACATGAGTACAGGTTTTAACCACCTGATTGTACTTTTTGTTGGCTGCAACGATTCCAGCTTATAAATTTCTAAAAGAAAACAAGTGTTGATCAAGCATCACTAAAGTGGTTTGACATTTTTCCAACATTCAGCCAACAATAATCAGTGAAGCTGGAAACTTTTATGTAAAGCTTACAGCTCAACATGAAGCAAGCAAAATACATTGAAGAAGAGAGAGTTTAAACTGATATAAATGCTAATTGAAGTTGTTTGTTTTCAAGTATCCTGTCCACTAAAACGAATCACGGTCCATCAACTGTAATCTGCCTACAAATCAAATTTCATTTCTAATAGCACCTAGGATGAAGAAAATGCCAGGGCTAAAAGATCTAAGAGTAGCTCACTCGATTCAGGAAAAAATTTTCCCCCTGTGGGGTATGAAAAATTGCCAGTTGAAGCTCCTCCTACAATAGAAAACGTATAATTAGTATTGCGGCAAATGCATATGGACAGAATACAATCCTCAGTGTAGATGTTTAATATATTATAATTCCTCATACAACATTCCATTGCTTTTCGATCCTAATTATATATAAATATATATTGATAATGATAAGTACAGTGTTAATACACTTATTTAATCGCAATTTTTTTTAGTGGGGGTGAGAGGGGAGCCTACTCAAACCTTACTATAGTTCATATTTCATAAAACTAAGCAGGTTTTATAGATATTAATGCTTCATCTCTACATGCTTTGCCACAAAATTCACTCTATCAAGCTTAGTGATCGTATCCTACAACTAGTTAAGTCTTAGATGTAACTCAAACAATTGTTCTAAAAACATTAGTTATGGCTTGAAAATTACAAGATATCAACAGTTTTACACCATATTTCTATTAATAAAATATTCCATGGTTATGTTCTCTCAATCTCAACTCACTAAGCAGACTGATAAGAACCACCAAAATGCATAAACTTCAAAGCAGGGTAACAACATGCTGGCCATTAATTATCAGCCAAGGGAGTTGCCTTGAAAGAGTTGGAAATCTCTCCCTCTCACACAAAGACAAGCATGGACAGAATCACACAAACTCAACCCAAGAAGAAACATCTAGTATTCAGAGCCCAGATATTGGGGGAGTAGAGAGAAAGACCACAACCAGTAAGCACTGGTATTGGAGCACATAGAAACCATCAATACCCATTCCATTGGACAGATCCTTTTACCTTGTGAATCAAGCCATCATCAATGATTGAGCTACTTAATTTCTTAAACAGCTCAAACAATGCCTCCACTTCATTAACAGTAACTGCATTATTTTCAGAAGCAAAATTAATCAATTAAATCTATTAGCACACACAAGGGGCACAAAAGGAATCTGATATATAATAGAATACAAGTTTAATTACTCAAAAGTATACATAAAAGAAAGAAAGACAAAGAAAATGCAAATTCACCCCATCTTTAATCATGAAACTCAGAGGGACTGAAATAGTCAAACTTGGAACTTTTCATCCCCTCTCGATGCCATTCTGAGTTCATATGAGACAGAACAACAGATTGGGGCATTCTTATGGAGATGAAGATTTCAATTAAATAGCAAAAGTAGCATCTTCTTAAGAGAGTATATTTAAAATGTACAGGGTAGCTTAGTATCTTCTACTATCTGATTAGAGAAGTAGGGTCTCGAACCTCGTCACTAGGTCCATCATGCGTGGGGAAAAGAAAAGCAATAAATGTTGTCTGTCGAACCTAGCAGTTCACTTCACCTTCTTTAATATTTTTCTTTCAATGATAAGAAGGATAGAGACGGAGTGATTAACTACCCTGCTGTTAATTTGACATGTGAAGCCCACAGCATTGTCCACATAAACAACAGGGTTTAAAATATAAAATGAATCTGCACTCTTACTCCAAAAGGTAGCAAGTAAAAATAGTCCCATTATTAAAATATAACAATACTAAAATATAAGAGAATATATCTTCCTCGCAAAAAATGGGATTACCCAGGAAGGACGGGTGTTCTGTTTACACTTTTTAACACTTCCCCGTAATTTATTAATAGTTCGAAGATAGTTAATGGGAGAATGCATACCACTTTCGAAGTGCGACGCGAAGAAAAACTAGATCAGAGCTAAAGATGAAATATAAGACGAGACATGAACCACTGTGTGTTCTGACTGAATGTTGAGTGTAAAACAACCAACAAAACCACCCAGCAAAAAAGTGGAAAACGACCAACAAAGCTATCGAGCAGCATAGTCGAACCACTGGAAGGACGAAGGAATTACATGTGGTTTCTCGAGCCAGCTGCGTCAGATCTTTGGCCCCATATCGACGTTTCTGAACGCTTCCACGAGAAATGAAACATTCGGTCATACTGAATATCAAAGCCTCGATTACGGCTATGCATGGTATGAATGCCCCCCGGATTCGATCTAGCACCGCCAGTAAACCCGAACTCTGTTCGATCACAAGTATGGTACAATCAATAATGCGATACATAAGATTAAACAAGTAAAAAACCAAAACCATCGGTGGAGACAATTTACGACTACAGAAAACCAAGATAGAGAGCGTGAAACAGTGAGAATTTGTTCGCTTACCGAAGAATCCATGGGCATCTGTTGAAACTCATTAGACTCTTTAATCTTTCATCCTGATGATATCTGTAATCCCATAAAACTCAACGGGACCGTTCTGCAAAATGATTTCTGTCCAAGAAGGCGTTTTAACGTTATCGATCTACGTTAAACATTGTATTCATAATCAACAAAGATTTTTTCCTGGTTATTTTGAAATAAAGAATTACCGAATGTTAAAATTTCTAAATTAACAAATTTCTAGTCTCAAAGTACATTTTGAATCGAAGGAGTTGTCAAACCAACGCCGTCTCTCTCGCCACAAAGGCTTAGCTTCTTACTGTAATATTCCCCCTCATCGAGTATTTATAGTACCCTGTCGCGTTTTGGCCAACGTTAAAAAGTGCAACACAACAAACCATTTTTTAATCCCACGAAGTTAATGATTAAGAGTTATTATTAAAATGTAAAAATAAAAGTCAACTGAGATTTGGTACTCAACATTGTCATTCGATGAAAAAATTCAGCGGCAAACCTTTTTTTTTCCCTTTTTAATTTAAAGGTCACTGACCATTCTTTAACTCAGCTAAGAATGCGTTTAAACAAGTTTTAGATTAATTTATATAAATCAAATGAAAGTGGAGAATGCTTTTATCTTATGGACAGATTTAATTAATATTTACTCTTATATTATAGTGATAAAAATGCTGATCCTATTTAAAATTATTAAATATGTATTTAACAGTATTTTTTTAAAAATATAATTTTTTCCCACGTCGTAAATGATAAGTACATTCCACCTATAACCCCAGTAAACTTGCTTTGAGAAATAACTTCCATTAAGACATTAGACAATACACGACAAGGGCAATGATGTCATGGTTGTTTTCCCGCAAATCGTGTAATGATGGGTGAAGGAAGCTAGCGATTGGATTCCCTCCTTATCCCAAACGATAAGTAAGACGCTTATCCTTAAATTTTTAATCAATATTAAGATTTGTTTCGCTTAAAAAAATCAAAAATCTGTTTAAAGGTATTTTTTTAAATAAAATAATCTTTTTCTATATTTATTTCGATTTATATGAAAGCACTTCTTCGTTGTATTATCAAATAGACACATTCTACTGGAATAATTTTTTATCATTAATTGTGAATAAAATAAAAATAGAAAACAAAACGGAATCTTGTAACTCTGTCTTGGACAAGTCACCTGCTGAGCTCCGATCGATGGTCATAAATGAATTCTACTCCGAGTTGCTATGTTATTTTCTTCTTATGCACAGTCTCCACCGTCAAAGTTTCTCTCGTTCTTTACCGATATCTCCAACGAATTCTAGATTTTCCTTAATGTTTTCGTCTTCTTCTGTAAATGGCGACGAGGCTCTTCGACGAAGCCATATCCTCTCAAGCAAGCTCTATTTCGATGTCCCTCAGTTCAAGGTAACCCAGATATACTCGTGTATTTGAGTGCGCTTCAAATGTGGCTTCTGGACTGAGAATATGACCTATAAGGTTCCGGTTATCTACCCGAAGTCGTACAAATATAGCGTTTCTGGGAATAGAGAAATTGTAAGAAACCTTACTTTTCGAGTTATGGCCCATGTTATTTTAGGTTAGGCTGTTGACAGTTTAGTTCACTCCGCGAACTCATGTGGTTATTTTTTTTAAAAAAAAAGGTAAAAATATCATAAGCTTGTAATTTGTTAGTATGCTTCGGAACGAAAAATGAAACATCAGCTGAGCCACAATTCTTCAGCCTAAAAAAGTGGCAAGATTAAATGAAGCTGTTGGGATCTTTTCAAGATTAAATTTGATAATAAGGCTTTCCCTGATAGTTCATCCTGATATTTTCCATATTCTGTGCGGAAGTTAATTGTAGAACTTGCATTATAATGAGTCTTTGGGGCCAAGGTTACTCTTTGTAAAACTTGCACGGGAAAAATCCCTTTAAGTGTTTTGTCAACTTACTATAATGCTTCATGGGTCTCCAATTTCAGGCGGTTACATGAAGTCCAGTGCAAAAGTCATTGCAGATTCTACAGTCAATCTCTCGAATAGACGTTTGATCGATGTTAGGCAAAGTTCAAAGTTTAAATAAGATGCTCTGCAATTCCAGATTAACCTGTGATTCAACTATCCCAGAAAAGGTCCGTCACAAGAGTTTCCAAATCATCATCTGGATCAGAAAGCTGCCGTTTAAGTTGAGCTTCAGTGTACAGTTTTCCCCTCTCTTGTAAAGAGTTGCGCAATGCACTAGATCTGAGTTGCTAGTTCATACTGCTGATGTGAAAATGGAGTCTGCTATGAATTGTAAATTACTATTTACTTTGAAGCATTTAATCGACTCATCATGGCTCATCATCTTCTTCTAAAATCACCCCGGTCATGCTTCAAATAGACAATGGCAAGTTAATCACGTGACAACACATGGACTCATTTCCCCCCTTTTCAGATCAGAAGACATGGATTATAAAAGGCTGGTCTCATATTTATATATATATATATATATAATGAAGTGCCATTTAAAAACATTGGTTCTCTCGCTAATGATGAGAGGATCCATTGAAGAGAAAGGGTAGTGGAGTTCACTGTGCTTTACCCCTTTCTCCGTTTTGGTGGAGTTCACTGTGCTTTACCGGATCAATTTGAGAGCAAGTATTGAAAAGGTTCTACATTACCCAGATCAACTCGTCCATGAATTGTGACGGAAACCATGTCCATTATTCTTATTCTTAATACTCACCGAGCTTGAGAAGTGATGACTATTCTGTTGGTTGTGTTCATTTTCCAGAGACCATCCAAAAAAAAAAATTGAGCCTAGCAGGACGTCAAGAATTTGTCATAATCTATTTGATGGGTGGACGTTAATTACAAGGGTTGATTGCTTCATTTGAAGGCATGAGAAAGTAACTCGCATCATGCACATCCCACATTTTAGCATTCAACACGCACTAAAAAATTTAGGATGGAAGACAATGGACATGGAGCCGTCAGCCATTGAGTTATATGAACCAAACAGGTCCTAACTGAATACATGGCAGACCTACTTGTAGTTCAGAGGGTTTAGCCGTACCCTTGACTTTCAGAAGATTATATATATTAGTACTATGTAATTTATTTTGCACTTACTTATTTGCTAATTTTGAATCAACTAAATTTTTGCTTAAATTCTTCTCAAAACTTATTAAGAATAATTTACACTTATCTTAAACCCACCATTAAAAAAATAATTTGCACCCCTGAGTCAAGATCCTGAGTTCACCGCTGCATCCACGCCTCTTCTTTGATAATTTGGGCCCACCTCCAAAAATGTAAGTACCTCTATCGATAAGCGTTATCAGAATTTAAAGTCATATCTTGATCATGTGAAGTTGTGAGAATAAACTCACCTAAACTTTTTTTTTTGGTTAAAAAAAAACTTATGCCCGTGTGTATACTTGCGCCCACACACACATATGTATAACCTCTCCTACAATTTAATTTTAATTACTTTTAAATAATTAAATGTTCAGTTCTCAACTGAATTAAATTAAGTTGATTTATCAGTTTACATATCCTTTATTTATAAGAATAATAAGTAAAATATTCTATTTTTTCTTAAATATGGTTAAACAATATATTTGATAGTTCTTTTAGTTTAAAAAATTAGTTGACTGCTATGTACTTGATGGGAGATTGATCCCCACCACCGGCAAATGATGTTTTTGGTTTAAAGAAAATAGACATCTTTGTCCACATTTTGACATACATGGCTAGAAAATTTTCAATTTCTGGCATATAAGCAATTGTATCTTCATTTTTAAATATGATAATAAAAATGACTTTAGTGCATGTTTGGGAAAACTTTTTCTCAATCGTGCACGCGAGTTAAAGTAAAAAGCAGCTTGAAATCCATAAAAAATATATTAAAATGTATAAAAAACATCTCGAAATCTGTAAAACCATTTCAAAATTTATAAAATTATTTTGAAATCCGTAAATTACTTTTTCTTAACCGATTCCCATCCACACACTAAGTTGATGCTAAGCTGAACATGACAGTAACTTGGCAAGAAAAAACTCTAAGTAATTTTATGGGTCCCTTGTTGACAAAAGAACAATTATGGGTCTAAATTATAGGAGATATCTGATACTCTAAGTTTAATAATAAAAATTTCCTAAAAAGCCTAAATTCTCTAATCATCCTATCATGGTAACCATCTGAATTTAATTTTGTCAGCCGGATCAAGGACAATGAATTTACAAAATAGCCACGGGCCAAAAGGGCAGCATCGTCCGTCAGACGTTGATATTGCGGCAAGTTGTCGCGCAATAAATTATGACTGCAAGTTGACCTTCACCTCACCGTCTCCGTGGTCCTCGTTATTTTCACTTCTCAACTGCCCTCATCCTCTCTCGGCTGTTCCCTCGGAGAACGCTGCTAACCTGCACGGTTCTCCTTATTACGCTCGCCGGCGTAGCAATGTTGACGAGTAGATCGCCGTCGTCGTCTTATCACAGTCAATTGGTCGTCGTCTTTATTCTTCTACTCCCTTTCTTCTCACTTGCGTTAACGCCCGTTGTGCCGGATCAGCTCGACCTTGTCAATACAACCGAGTCCAATGTCTCTCTGTCCCGGCCAAGAGAGGGCAGCTTCGCCGACATGATTGATCGAGCTCTGGAGCACGAGTTCACTGAGCACGATCAAAACGAAGGTTCCCAGATTCAAGTTCCATTAGTCTGTATAACTGTTTTTGATAATTATATATGTCTGCTTGATCATATGCTTCCTGAGGATTTCTTATGAAATCTTTGCTCTGCAATGCGTGGCATTTTCGTTTAATCTCTTCAGATCATCCAATCTGATCTATGAACATTAGCCGTTTCCATGCCCTCTCTGCTATTTGATATTTCTCACTGGTAAAAGGAAGATTCTTCTAAATCTAAATTATGTGCATAGCCATGTTGATGCAGTGATTTTGCATGCTTTCTTTCATCTCGTGCGTTTGTGCGGGGAGAATTCTCTCTCGCTCTCTCTCGTTAATTTTCATAATTGATATATGCAATTAAGGCATTTCAATTATACATGCTAGCATTTATGTTGTCCTTTTGCCTCTTCGTGTCAGCAGTACCGGATAAAGGAGGCTTTAACAACAGTGTAGCAGAACAGCAGGTTGGTTACATGGTGATCCTTGATTTTAAAATTTAAACAATGATACTATCTTGCTTGCTTCGTGACGTGAATTTTTAAAGAGTCGATCTGGCCGGGTTTTCCAGCTCTTAGTTTGTGATTCCTTAGACTTTAATCTTCTTAATTCCACTTCCATTGTATCAATATGTTAGATATTTCTGAGTTCGATAGGACGCTGAGTGTTTTTTATTGCCTTATGCGTGGACCAGGCTGTTCTGGAAACGGTGGCCAGAGTGAAGCCAAAGAAGAATGACACGAAAGAAGAAAAGTACATATTTCAAGTTTTAAGTTAGTAGTTTGAGTGTATCTTCCAATTTTGTTAATTGGCTGTCTGAAATTGAGCTCTTCATACATACTTTTGATTCAATAGAAGATTGCTTTTCTACGCTAACAGGTCATTTCAATTTCATCATGTATTCAATCTGGACAATGATAATAGAGCTGAAGACACCCCCATGTTAATAGATAGAAAGGTGATATGACACGTTTATATGTTTGCCCATATTAGTGATATTCAGTTGGATTTGTGAATTTAAATTCATATATTATACATTTTTCTTACAGGACAATGTCTTTATAATTTCTAACTTTAAATCCAAGTATCCAGTGCTGCAGCTAGATTTAAGGTAAACATTTCTCTGTATTCTAAGCACGTAGACTTGATTACTGATGTGAACTTGTTTTCACGATTGCATTGTAGATTAATTTCAGACCTTGTAGTTGCAATTGTTTCAGCAACTTGTGGCGGTGTTGCATTTGCCTTGGCTGGACAACCGGTCTGAACATTCTTGTCCCGAACTGAACTTAAATCTTGAAAACTGCAATCTTTGGTTATTTTGTAATATCTTTTTACTAAAACACCAATATAACAACCCCGAACTATAATTTTACAGGTTATTACTGGATATCTGCTTGCAGGCTCCATAGTTGGACCTGGGGGTTTTAACTTCATCAGTGAAATGGTTCAGGTAAAAGAAACGTCATAGTCCCCCTCCCTTTTTCTTAACATTTATCAAGATGGGGCTGTCTACATCCTTGATTCACTTCAGCTGCACTTTGTATTTTTTATGATCTTATTGTTTGAGAAAAGACGATTACAACACTTGACTAATGCTTGGATATTTATGTTTGAAAATCTTGAATCTCGGTTTCCTGTCCAACTATATTTAATGTATTACGCTTGACCGGACATAGCCCATCAAATAGTATCGAAACAACATATCAAAGGGTCATGCTGGCATCTAAAAGGAACATGTATAATTGTAGTACTTATCAGGATTTGAAAGAGTATCAGTCTTATTTGCTCTGGAACTTTGTTCAAATATATACCGTCCAACTTTCTCATGGCATGCTTGTAATTATGAGTTATGATACACATTACCTTCAATTAGTTATCCTTAGATCGCAATAAATAATGTTTATGCATGTAGGTGGAGACTGTGGCTCAATTTGGTGTGATATTTCTTCTGTTTGCATTGGGCCTAGAGTTCTCCATGACCAAGGTTGGCTTACACTCCTGATTACTTTTCTTTTCTTTTTTTCTTTTTTATGCAGTTCATGCAGTCACTGTGAATTAAATACTTTGTACCTCTATAATTTCAGCTTCGAGTTGTTCGAGCAGTTGCTGTCCTAGGAGGCCTTCTTCAAATTTTTTTATTTATGTGCTTATGCGGAGTTGCTGCCTTGGTATTGATTTTATGTTTTGAATGCACACTCCCTGACTTTTCTCTGTGTTATTCATCTTTATCACATTCAATAACTTATCATGAGATTCAAAATGTAGAAAGCCACTTTTACCATCACAAGTCATGGTCTTAAACATGCCATATTTTTTTGGTTGCTATCTTATTTATGAACTACTTAAGTTGCCTCATTGTTGTCCTTTTCTATTTGGGTAAAGTTTTGTCATCCTTTTGGTACAAAGAAGCTCTGATTCGAAAACCAAATCCGAAGCTATGTATTGATCACTTTGGAGAATTAACTGGTTGTTAATTGAATTAAGGGTTTCTCTTTAGTAAATTGGAAGGCTACTTGTTCAGAAGGCCCCAAATTTTTTCTAACTTGCGGTAATCCACATTCTGTGGGAAAAATTGAGTTGTATGATAAAGGAGGTTTAAGTATTTTCATCTTTTCATTATCTACCTTCTTTTCGGGGATGTTTTCTCTTCTCTATTTTGCAAGATGCTTGATGCTGGTGGAAATGTGGAATGCATGATAAGTATATGATAGGGTGAAAAGTGTTTTTTAGAAAAATATAGTGCAAAATATGTTAAGCTTAAGGAGTGGTACTATGATCAGTTTAGTCATAAATTCTGATGGTAGCTGATCTGGTCATTTTGCCACTTCTCTCCACCTTATATCTCATGCATAATTTGATCGTTTTTTCTTCTATTAATTAAATTCCCTACAATAAGCACAAGTGGATTTGATGTTTGATATTCTGAACTTCATCATCCTTGTTGTGCTATTTGCAGTTATGTGGTGGTAAAGCTTCAGAGGGAGTCTTTGTTGGTTCTTTTCTTTCTATGTCTTCAACTGCAGTGGTATGTTACAGCCTTTATCTTATCATATTCCCATATTACAGTCTTGAAGATGCATTTCAGGATTCCAATAAATTGTTTGTTTTTGTGCCCATTAACTATGACCAGGTCTTAAAGTTTTTGATGGAAAAGAACACTGCTAACGCCCTTCATGGACAAGTCACAATTGGGACACTTATTCTGCAGGTATTTTTTTTTTCTTTTGTGGGTGAAACTATTTTTTTTTCTTTTTCATGATTATTCATTTCTGCATTCTCTATTTTGCCTATATAGACAATAAACAACATCATATGTTCTATTAATTCTTATAATGTTCTTTTGTCTTAAAGGATTGCGCTGTGGGACTGCTGTTTGCATTGCTCCCAGTTCTTGGCGGCACCTCAGGTGTTCTTCATGGGTTGATATCCATGACGAAACTGTAAGTATAGAAATTCTGAAATCTTCAGCTTTTACTGAATCTCTTACAACTTGACCACTTGTTGTACCCAAATTAAAATAATTATAATTTATTCTGAGCAGCATTAAATACTTGTACTCTTTCAGTATGTAGTTACAGTTTCCATATCGTTACTTTTGAATTACATGGTGCCCTAATCTGTTAATCTCATTTTTTGTACATTGAAGTGAAGGCACCTTGATCTAATAGAAGAAATACACTTTATCTGATCCTTCGAAGTATGAAAATGTGTTGCTGTTGACATAAACTATTAAGTGGCATGTATTTTTGTTTGTTTGATATGGTAATTTGATTTGATATTGGGTTTATTTGGGTTAACAAATTACTACTTACTAGCTTCACTGTGCCTAGAATTCAAATTTAATGTGACAGATTTTTGGCATGTCTGTGAAGTTGAACAGCTCCAAACCTCTTTAAAATGTTTGAGCAGTTCAGTTGATTGTTCATTCAATCGAGTGTTAACACAACATACCCTCTAGAACTTTTATGTGACATTTCTGTGGTATGCCTTTCCTTATACAGGCTGGTGATGTTGATTGCGTTCCTCTCAGTTCTGTCAATTTTGTCTCGTACTTTCCTTCCATGGTTACTTAAACTAATGATGAGCCTATCATCACAGGTCTGTATTATATCCTGCTTTAGGCTTGCCATCACTTATGAAAATTGAGTTGGAATTAGGTTATTCAGGAAGTTTTATCACGTGTTATGTATTTTTGTTTGAGTGGTATTATGATAAACTCCTGTTTGTGCAGACGAATGAACTCTATCAGTTGGCATCAGTTGCGTTCTGCTTGCTTGTAGCATGGGTTTGTCCACCTCCTAAATCTTGATTCTGTTACAGTTGTGCTGTTAGAGATAGAGAATGACAGAAAAGTGGGAGTGTATCCGCTTCCTCTCTTAACATCTTTTTCTTCCTCCTCCTCTCGTTGCGCTCTCTCTTCCTGTTTCTTACTGCACTATATGTATTGCTGTCCATTTGTCAGCTGTTAAGAATAGAGACTCAAGTGTCTAGGGCGCACTTCCTCCCGTTGCTTGAGTTTAGTATCTTGTATTTTGTTTCCCCGCAAATACTATATATGCATGATATTTCATGTCAAGTTCCTAGTATCTGATTGTTTTTATATTTTCAGTGTAGTGATAAGCTTGGACTAAGTCTGGAATTGGGTTCTTTTGCTGCTGGAGTGATGATTGCAACCACTGATCTAGCTCAACATACACTAGAACAAGTAAGGATACATGTCCTAATTCAGAAGTTATTGAGTATGAGGCATGTGGGGAATTTGTTACATCTCTGTTAAGCTATAATATATGTCATTTTTGGAGAGACATGACATGTTTATCTTAAATAAATTGTCATTGGAAATTTGTAAGATGTATAGGCATAGAAAATCAAGAATCAAGTTATTTTAAAATATTATTTTATTTTAATCTGAAAACGTGGGATTTTAGTTGGATGAGGATTTAATAAGATTTTTCTTTTATTTTATCTCTATCTTATCTTTTAGGATTCATTAGATCATCATCATCATCATTGTTTTAAATAATAGTAGATGAGGCTTTATAAATAGCCCTAGAGTTTTATCAATATTTGACTTTTGCCCATTGATTAATATTTAGAATGCTTGCATATATCTATTTCTCCCTGAATTTCTTTCTATTTTTACCTTTTCTTCTGAAATTCTCTCCCCTCTCCTCTTCCATTCACTGTCTTGCATCAATTTTGTAATTTTATCATCCACCTATTGAAGGATTGGAGGGGAAATTTTATCTTTCAAGGAGAAAACAGGGCCATGCGCAGTGGGGGCCAGGATGGTAGCCATATGTCGATCCATGTAGGTCCCATGCCAGAATGGCTTGCATAGAAAGAGCGAGGGAGATATGTTTAAAAAAAATTGTGGTCATTAATTTTGCATACTGGATTACTTTTTTTCCTCTTTGCAGGTTTAAATTGTTGAGATTTTTATATAGAGCATATGCATTTTCTTTCATCTACATACTCTGTTATCTTCCACTCTTGTTTTCTGTTATTTTTTATCTTAGCTGTACAATCTTTTCTCATCTGTCTAAGAAAATTGGCAAAACTTTGCTGCTTAGTTCAAGAACCTTAATCTCTTAACTGACAGGAATGTTTGGTGTTCATACCTGTTTGTGGAAGGAACCTGACCCCCGTTGCTCAATAATTTTGCAGATTGAACCTATTCGCAATTTTTTTGCTGCTCTTTTCCTTGCCAGCATTGGAATGCTTATCCATGTTCATTTCCTATGGAACCATGTTGATATATTGCTAGCATCTGTAATTTTGGTCATCGTCGTAAAAACTGTCATTATTGCTGCTGTTGTGAAAGGGTTTGGTTATAACAACAAGACCTCAGTTCTTGTAAGAAAAATGTAGTGATTTGAAGGTTATACTGTTATCTTTCCATCTTTTGGTATTTGAGGTACATGAATTTATGAACATTTCTAGGTTGGAATGTCAATGGCTCAAATTGGAGAATTTGCTTTTGTTCTTCTCAGTCGTGCTTCGAATCTTCATCTAGTGGAGGTTAGTGCAAAAATGGCTGTCCAATATGTGACAGTAGAGTGCTCAGTTGCTTCCATATTCTAGTTGCATAAAGAAAAAAATGACCCTGCTGCTATTGCGGTGGTTATGACCATCCTATGTTTAATCTCTTTGGAATTCTGGAGCTTATATGCTTGGATAAGTTAGATCTGTTAAACCCATATATGTTTGATACACACTTAAACATGAATGCGTAAATACCAAGAGTCGGAATGGACTTTAATTTGAATCTATTTCCAGGGCAAACTGTATCTGCTGCTTCTTGGGACCACAGCTCTGAGTCTGGTATGCAATATTTTTTGTTTGAATCAACAGTTTCTTGCACATACATGGTCTTCCTCGCTTTCTTGGTTGTTTGATCCACAATGAATGTTGAAAAATGAAAACAACATAAACATTATACACAACTTCACATTATATTATATCAAACCTTGTATAGTGACACTAATGTCTTTTTTGAAGTTATAACCCCCCATTAATATCTCTTTTACCTTATTTTTGCAGGTCACTACTCCTTTACTTTTCAAGCTAATCCCTGCTGTAGTGCATCTTGGTGTGCTGTTGAGGTGGTTCTCTCCTGACAGTTTAGTGGAGGTAATCATTTATTCTAAAAATTTCTGTTTTTAACCGATATAACCTCCGGGGAAAGATGTCCCATATGTCCTTTCTGAATGTAGATTGGATTCAAGGTTGATACCCTCCGGTCAGAGAGTGTTAAGCAGCGGATCATTTTGATGGACCAAGAATCACATGTTTCTTAGCACTATGCTATGCTGTTTGCTGGACAAGGGCAAGTCAAGTTTTGACGGGGTTCAACACGGTTTTCAAAAGAAAATTAACCTAACTAACTGCAACTTTTTTTCACTTGTTATTTGAACTCTTTCCTTGATGAATACTTGTATACGTAACTGACCCGCAATCAAGGCAACCCATCCAAACCCCAGCAATGGAAGAACAGGGGAAGATTGGGGATAAGAGTTTATGAAACTTAGCTGACAAGGCCTACGGATGGAGTTATCGGGCTGATATTCATTCTTGTACTCTACGTTACATTCTTTGTTTCTTTCTTTTTGGTTCTTTTTGTGGGCGACGGCGGGAGGGGGTTTGTAAATGTATTATATGGTTTTGTTTTTATTTTGTAATTTTTTGAAATTTGAACTAGCCATCGTGCTTGGTAATTTCTGCAAATAACTTATCAAATGTTTCTTTTCTAGCCGCTTCCCCAATGTGTGATTAAGAAGTTCCTCAAGTAGGAGAACCTACATAATGTGTCTGTGGCATGTTAATTTAAGTAGATTATAAATGCTCGATCGTATTGTTTGATGGACGAACAGACTTAACCCTCGATGAGATTAAACAAAGTCAAGTCATGTTGATTTTTTTTTTTACTTTTGTGATTTTATATGAATAGTTTCATATAAATAAACATCAGCTAAAAAAAACTCATTTTTAATTTCTTAGAAGAAATACGTCCAAATACCAAGAATTTCATAGAAAACGGATGAGGACTAAATTTGAAGCCTGTTCAAGTACAAGTCCAGAGATAAAAGGAATATTCTTCTCAATGTCTAAAATAAGAGTTATTATATATTAGCATAATATATGAGTCATGAGACCGTCTAAGCTTTTATTACTTTACAGTTTACACTTGCAAACACACTCATGTTCATTATTTGGAAGCAAGGATATATGTCAAAAGCGCTACTTTTTTTTTTTTTTTTGCCTTGGTATGAAATTTAATATCAAACATCCTTTTTTCCCCTTAGATTTGTAATATAAATTCCAAACTTAATTAAGATGAAGAAGTCACGTTGCGCCAAGAAAAGCCACGTTTGAGATGGTGCATCTTGTTTGGATAAGCGTTTGGTTGGAATGACTTTTTTACCTTAAGCTGCACCACCGTAGAAACTATTCCAGGCTGCTACTTGCATCACGTCACAGTAAGGAAAATAGGAGAGAGAATATAAGGGAGAGAAGTGGTACACAGAAAAAGAAATTGAGATACAACCAATCAACAAAGGGGTATTCAATTTTGTTTCCGTATTAAAATTATCATAATTTATATAAATTACAACTTTTAAACCTTAATATAAGAGTTACATGAATTTTTTAAGAGTATAAAAATCTAAATTAATTATTTAATTTAACAAATATTCTAAAATACTTATATGTACCATTAGATAAATATAATATATATTAATTATTTTTATCATTGTACTTCTTGTCTAAAAATTATCACAATATATAAATATGTGTATGTATTGTTTAATGAGATTCATATTCTTTTATTTAATGATATTCATATTATTTTAAGTCATTCTCCACCAAAACTCACCAAACATTTTTCTAAATAAGTTTTCCTGTTCACAAGAAAGTCACTTATCAAACATTTATTCAAATATAAATTACATTACATCAAACTATTACCTAAAATTCATTTTTCAAAAATCATTCTACCAAAGACAAACCCAGAGGAGCCAATGTACCTCGTGAACCATAATTTGTAAAACATTACCATCGATAGACTATATCTCTAAGATCTACAAGTGGCCTCCCTATGAAATGATTTGGGGGGAAAATGGATAGCCATTTGAAACCGCCTCTGAATTAACATTGCCAAGCTACATGTGGAGGGCTTAATTCGAGACGAGCATGGAAGCTGGATTAGAGAATGTACAGCACATCGGCCAAACTTACGAGTATTATTGAAGGATTAAAGCTTTATTTTGGTCCATATGAATGCAAAACATTTACAAGAGTTTTGGTGACTATATATGCTAAAAAACCTTGAGAATTGTGAATAACAAGTGTTCCTGATGCAATCAAAGAACTTAAAAGCCTTATTTTGGGTGATTAAATGGTTTTTTTTACTACATAGTTAGAGAGGCCAACAACTATGCTAATTGTCTTTCCCACAAGTCATTATATGAATACTGAGTACTTGCAGGTTACTGTAGATGCTTCTCTTGTTGGATGTAGGCATTTTTCTTGCGGTATAAGTCTCGGGGTCAGATAGTTCATTTATTTTCTTGCATGGATTTTTCCATGGTCTTTGAATTTTCTCAAAAAATTACTTCATATATGCTTCTCGGTTTAATGAATCTAATTTTCTTTTCTCTCTGCTAAAGGATCTTACATGCAAAAGCTGTATATAAATTATTAGCATCTAAGTTGGAAGAAAATTTACTGTAAATCATGTCCATAAAGCATGGTTTAACTATATTGGCTCTGTTTGGTAAACCATTTTCACCAACGGATGCGCTTACCAAGACAAAATTCCTCTCACATAAACTATCTCGGAATCTATGTCCGTTTTCCCAACGAGCTATCTAAAATTGTCTAATGCATCAACTATGAATCCTAGTTTTAAGTGCTCCTTTGGACAACAGAGGCAATTATTTGGCTTTGCCGCAAGAAGAAAAGCACGTAGAACTTAAAATATGCATAAAGCTTAAGGTTATAATACACTAATATATATAGAGTAGAACAAGAATGACAATCTCGTACGATTATATATATGTTTATTTCATGCGCTACGTACGTACATAATTACACCTCGACTTACAGAAAGTTTGAAGCAGCTAGTTTCAGTTCTAAATCAGGTTCTGAGCTGCGGAAAGCGCACTTTGATGAAGATGCAGACCAATTAAGCACTGGATGATAACTTGAAAGCCAGCGAGAGAGACAAATCCTTTTGCTATTGGTGTGGCTGCTGCAACTGACATCCATGTTCATAGTCTCAGAAGCACTAACAGCTCCAATGGGCTTAAAATAGCAAGAATCATTTGTTACTGATTCAACTGTGTTATAGTTCTGTCTCTCCATCTACAGCAACCATACGCACGCACGCACAAGCACAAATTCTGAACTTAATTAACGAGAAACAAGCGAATGGTGAAGAAGTAATTAATGAAGTACTAACATCATCAAGGAGGGTTTGATAGCGCTTTCTTTTATTGGTGTGATTCTTACGGAGGAAATATTTCTGTGCATGACTGGCCACTTGGGTTGGTGTTCTTGTTGTCACGTAATTCTTAGAGATGCCTCTCCAGTCACCCGTCCCCAGCTTCTTCAGCCCCATCAGAAATATCTGATGCTCCTCCTCCGTCCATGGCACTCCTGATGATGGCCACAAATACAAAGAAGCGTCAAAAACATAAAACACACACGCAAGCAGATATATATATATATAATGAGGTGAGTGAGGTGCTTTAATCTGTGTGTTTAATCTTCACCTTTATTCTTGCTTTCTTGGGTTCTGCCGGCTAAATAAGAATCAGACATTTTGTGATCAGAATTGTCGTAAGAGGAAGCGGTAGATGTGCTAGATATGAAGGTGTTGTGTGTAGACGGCAATAAGCAGTCCAAGCTGAAACTTCTTTTGATGCCACCATAGCTGAAATTAGAAGGTGAAGACGGAGGAGGAGGAGGAGACGAAGGATCAAATTGCACTCCGAAGATCTTGAAGCCGCCATCAAATGCACCTTTCTGAATAATATTACAAGTCCTTGAATTGTGACCAAGGTTTCCACAATACGAGCATTTCCTGCCCATTCTCTCTGATC
>JANTPZ010143840.1:0-30852 GCA_025593235.1 Vachellia pachyceras | reverse complement strand
ACATCTGCCAAACACTTCCGTTGACTCTAGTAAAGGCATAAGTTTACCATTTCAGCATTTGATGCACCATTTTGAAATAATTAGTGTTTAATAAAACCTTTTAAGGGGATGTGTCCAGATTATGCAAAGTAAGGTTGTCAAAACACAATAATTCAGTCAGTTTCCACAACAGCTTCTTTTCACATTGCTTCTTTATGTATGGGTCTATCAACATGCTATAAAGTATAACAGAGATGAAAAATAACATCTCTACTGAGAACACGGCATAATTTTATGCACTTGGCTCACAAATTGAATTATGAGTGCTTAGATGATGAACACTAAATTTCTGATACAGCAAAGACTGAAGACAGGTATTATTTTTTGTGTAGCAGTTTGCTCACTCATTGAATTATCTGCACTTTAAAAAGAAACTCACAATCTTTCATACCTTTCTCTGATATATTTTGTTTCTCTACTATATTTGGAAGGAAAGGTTAATTGACACCAGAGCAATACTTAGCATAAACCTATAAAGCTTATTATAGAATGAATATTTTATTACTTTCAAATATTGAATAAGTAGCCATCATGGATATTATGTTCTTAAATTGCTAGGCGTGGTATCAGTTATAGCTCAGGCTACAGCCCAAAGACATATAGTCCAACTAAGTTTTAGACAACTGGAGAAGCTTCTTTCCCAGCTTGACCAAAGTATCATCTCAAGTAAGAAGTACCACTGGTACTTGGCAGTTTTACCCCGTGAATGACTACAGAAATAACTTAAGATCCATCATTCCAGATGGCATGACTTCTAACCCTGTCTAAATCTAACTTGCACCTTTTAAAGGAAGAGCAGAATGATTCTTCTCCACCTCGAGAATGTAATAAACAAGAAGCAACTTACCAGATCCAATAAATTGGAGTGTCTGTTGTCAAAATGCAGATCAAGATTTTTCTCCCCATAGAACCTTTTTTTGCAGTATCCACACTGCCATTCATTGATATCTATATGAAACTTATGTTGCTCCTGATCTCTATAAAGATCATTATCAGGGTGAAGCCTGCAACTTTTTGAGATTTGATATTTTTCTTTCTCCACAAACGGCATCAAATACTGGAGAGAAAATCATGCATCAAGCAACATGGTCCACATCAATTATCATAATGGTACTGTAGGTTCCATGTTACCATCAAGTATATAATAGATTTCAAAATATCCCAGTACCTCCTCAACTATCTTCCAAGCTGCTCTACTTCTTTCTCTAGAGCAATGTATTTCATGCGAACCCTGCTCCTGCCTCAAAGTTCTTAACATTGACACTAAATATTAGGCATGGCAACAATGCCTGGATATAAACGCACAGACATTGACCAAAAGTAAAGAGAAGAGGAAGGAAATAGAGAAATTATCTGTTCCACATGACACAAATTATGCGGGCTTATCAGTAACCCCTCATACAGACATTTCCATTTCATTACAAAATCCCACACATAGATATCTAGGATAGTAGGAATAAACTCAGAAATGCACGCCTGAACCTCCCTAGGTTGATCCAAAATTTTCCAGTCTCAGATAAAGAAAAGCCGCTCACCTTCCTACGATTGAATCTGAACCACCCTGTAATAAACCAAAAACAAAAATAAAAGAAAATTGAAGGCTTACTTTCCTAGGTCAACAAAATCAGTAACTACAGAACCCAGATCGAATAACGAACAGACCAAGTGGACCAAAAAGAGTACATTAAATCAGCTCTGCCTGCATTCAACTAGCTTGAATGAAGAAAACGTTTAAAAATTATAAGCAAGCAATTCTCAAAGCATAAAACCCCATTAACCTGGCGATTCTTAATCATAAGCAATGTTCCAACTCATTTAACTAAATGGGTCTAATTTGAGGATGCTCCAAAGTTCATATAAAACTTAACTAACTTGAGTAGTTGTCTAAACAGTCAATAGAAAACACAAATGGGTTTGATTTCCTATCGGGGAAAAGAAGAAAGAAACAAGAACTCTTACATACATGATCAGAGTGTTGAGTAGGTGGCGAGCTTGAAGAAACCTTCCGCGCCAGCAGAAACAAAGAGGGGCAAAGAATGCAAAACACAAGCCACCGATATTGCGAAGCAAAAGAATTCTTCATTACCATCTATTGTTCTTTGCTTCCAAACTGAGTAGAACATTTCTAAACGAAGGAGCGAAAAAGAAACGCAGGTCGTCGTTGGACGAGAAACGGAAAAGGGAGAACCATGCTCCGGTACTCGCCAGCGCACCGTGTTCCTGTTTGGGGAATATGGAGCCACGTTGGTACATCCAATAAAGGGTTTCCACGTGTAAACTCGGGTCACTGTTTTCTCTCTTTTATTCCCGAAAGAACTTTCGGGCTGGAGGGTGAAATATAAGGTTTAAATTTGGGGAAATGATAGGAAAATAGCATATGAGGTTTGTATCGTAAATAAAGAAAATGATCAATATATAACTTTTAGGAAATATGATTTTAAGAATTTATGTAAAAAGACAAAAATACCCTTTATATATAAAAAAACCCACCCTCATTGGCCATCGAAGTTTCAGCGTCCTACCGACATTGGGCACCAGCCACCTGGCCGAAGCTCCGGCTGTCGGTGGTTGTTTTTGGGCACAACAATTTTTTAAATTAAATTAAATGGGAGCTAAGGTGGTGGAGGTGGGATTTGATCTCATCTCACCTTGATGCTTTAAAAGTTTGGTGACCATTGGACAATTAAGTTATCATTAAGTTTGTCAAAGTTGACAAGTGTTGTTATATTGCTCTATTAAGTAAGTTGACAACTTTTCGTATGGTGTTGACAACTTTTAAAAATGTAATAAGATTTCTGTTGAGTTGTTGTAGTAAATGTTGCTGTTAAAATACCTTTACAAATATTATCATCCTCATTACAAGAGTTTTCAATGTGTAAAATATTGCTTACGTGTATTATATATTTACATGCAACATACTATTAAAGGGATTTGATGGTCCAATGATAATCAAATATTTGGGGAACCAAGGGGGGTAGAATAAAATATCACCTCCACCACCTTGGCTCCCATTTAATTTTAAAAAACCGTAGTACCTAAAAATAGCCGCCAAAGGTCAAGTGGCCGGCGATCGAAGCTTCAGCCAGGTGGCTGCTACCCGAAGTTGGTAGACCACCGGAGCTCTGGTGGCTAGCGGTGGTGCTCTGGCAAGGATGCCTCATTCCTTTTTTTTTATATATATATATATATATGAGTAGCATTTTCACCTTTTCACACATATTCTCAAAACCCTATTTGTTGAGAGCTACCTATCGGTCATTTTCTTTATTCATGGCACAAAATGTGATTTTGAAAATTCAAAGGCTATTTTCTATCCTTTTTCCTTTAAATTTTTATATCCTTTTTCTCTAAATGTGTCAATTAAATAGTGCTAACCACATATAAATCACTTCTGACATATAACTATTTACAAGATAAACTTTAAAACTTATTAACTATACATTAAAATTCAATAACTTTTTAACTCTATTCAAATTCAATATCCACCGTAACATTAGAGTAAATTCTTCAAATAATATATAGAGGTCAAGGAGGGTATAGTTATCCTACGAAGTGAAAACCTTGAAAACTTTTTGGAGGCGCAACGAGCACCTAAAAAAATTTAATTTCATCCTTAATATAATAAAAAAATAGAACAATTTCATCCTTAAACAAACAGAATCAATACGGAAATTTTCTTCACAAGGTACATAAGCATTTTATTTTTAAAATAAATGACACATAATTGATTAAAATGACTCCTATGCTGTTTTTAAGGAAAAAAAATGGATATCCCTGCGCATATGTGGAAATTGATACCTAGGAAAAAAGGTATGGTTATTACTTATCTTTTGTTTGTCCGATTTTATTTTGTGCCAATAATACTTCTTTACTCAAGTTCTCAATAAAGACCAAGCAACATTTCATTGATTCATTCTTCTTTCTATTTCTATTTAGATTTTCTGAATTATTTATTCAATTATAATTATCAATTACGACAGAAAAGAAATGAAATGTGAAATTCTTGAGTAGTCTACCTCCCTTCGAATGAGGAATCCCTTTAATTCTTAACTCAAAAAAAAAAAGAAAAAATTCTTAATTGAATAAAAATAAAGGAGTACCCTGGAATTTCTAAGAGATTTCCTTGTCTATGTATCATTCCATTCGATCTTTTAGGTCCATACTTCGCCTCGACGGGTATGCCACGATGTCCTTAAGCCTATATGCGATGGATAGACTTCCGTAACCAGTGGTTAATACCTTCTTAAGAATGGTAAAAAAACTTATTTGGAATTTTATAATTTTCAAGTTCCTTTTTTATCATTTTCCCATAATGATTCTTGGGCCGAATGTGTGATCCATTGATGTTTTTTACGTCTTAGATATATTATTTTTTGAAGAATTGGGGATAGATCACCTGTTGATAAATTAATTGGAGAATGTAACCTACATAATGTGAAAAGTCTATTACATTTTTTCGTAAGCACAAGTTATAAGAGATCTCACGCCTCGTAAGCTTTCCGTTTTAAAAAAATACCCATATCATTTGCCAAATCGCTAAATAATACAATGGGTTTGTTTGGAACAATGTTTCCAAAAGATAAGCGCACGTTCAACAGTGTTTTTCCACAAAATGAGATAATCTCCTCCATATATTTACCTTGGCTTACAAAAATGTAATTCTTCACTGCGTTCCCAAACTGGCACAATAATTTAAAATGTATATAATGACATGTCTGGCATTATCAAAATATGATAAAAGCATATGGATCTCACCTATAGACTATGTGGAGCGCTTAACCTTCAAAAATAGTGCATACACATTAGTTTTTATATTCGCAAAACAGCAGCTACAAAATAAGCCAACGTCTTTCACAATAACAAGGAGGCTCTTCACTACTCAACTAGAGGTATAACGTCAACTGGGCTATCTGAAGCCCAAATAAATTTCTAGTGAATAATGTCCCATTTATACATAATGAAATGGAGAAAACTAGTCTAATGGATTTAACTTCGATAAATAACATAATAATAATTTTCAATTTTTGAAGAATATAATCAAAGCAGGCTTGAAGATACGCAATAAATCATTCATCAAAAATTTTCAAATATGTGGTAAAATAACGTATTTGATAGAATCATTTAAAAAATGATTTTCAAATTCGTATTTTCATAGGACTTCAATAGAAAGGAATAGCAGGTGTGAACACACAATCTATGAGAGTGAATAACCAGGCGCAGCTCGAAGACATGAAAGCAGGTGTGAATACACAGTTCACTAGGATAAATAACTAAAAGGCACGGATCGAGGCCACGAATAACATGCATGAGTCAACACCCATGAATAACAAGCGAGCTCATTCAATAGTAAAACTATTTTGGAATGCTTTTTAACAAGGATCACAGTATGAAAGTTTGTAAGTAATATCTCAAACCATTTTTAGGCATGCATGGAGTACATATCTTTTGAACATAATTTCTTTTCACTATCTCAATACATGAAATCACAGTTATAAAACATTTCGAATAAATACTATAATACTTTAACCTTTACAATAATCAATATCTCAAAATTTTACCTTCAATTCCATACATGATATCCCACATAAATAGTAATTGGGAAAGAATAAATAACATTAGGTAAAATCCATAAATCCTACTCTATGTGATATCAACAAGAAGATTAAATAATTTCGATAAACTTCCATCACTGAAACCATGCTTAAAATGCGGTAATTAAATTAAAAATATGAAATATAGTAAAATGCATTTTTTAAAATTATAATGAGACGCTATTCACTCACCTTTTATGCTCTTCACATATAACCCTTCTCTATCATTCAGCTTTCATCTTATCTTCTTCTTCCCTTCCTAACAGATATATATTTTTTCTCAATTAGCACTAATAATACTTCTAAATATATAACCAGCTTCAAAAAATCATAAATTATTCCATAAGATTCTGAATGTAATGGTTCAAGTGCCCATTCAAAGCTCTCTATATCCTTTTCCCAAGGAAATTACCACTCAATTTATTATCAACCTAGATTCCAAAATTAGCACTCCAAAGTTCTGCTTAATTGCTAATTTCTCCATATTTCCAAATTTTAAAACTAAACTTTGGTAACCCATAACTAACTATTTACTTATATAAAGATTACACTCTATGGCTCATTTTAAAGCTTATTATAAGTACAATTTGCTTGCCAAATTTCATGAACAACAAAGAATACTTGACTAATAAATCCCTCAAAGATAACTGTCCAGCAAGCCATATATAAACTTAACTCCAAAAAATTTCCGGCATCAAATCTTCAATCCATTACTTACTACAAAAACTTCCTTTAATATTCCATAGAGCTTTCAAAGTCTTCAAAATATAACTTCTTGCTCATATTTATTGCCTATTTGAACATACACACTCCCTTGTACAACACATGCACACAGATACACACATGCACACACACACACATTTGTCAACTCATGATAAAAGTTCCAGACAGAATTTTTTTACACCAATAAGAGAGCCAATATGCATACATATATTTAGCCACATTTTGTACTCATCTTGTCCAATATCTGAGAATTAGCAGCAACCCTTTTTTAAATAAACTTGAGTCCTGTTTTTCGGTTCTTTCTAGAAACAACACCCCAGCACATATTGTCCACCATCTCATACACTTTGAACCATATAAGCCCCCACTATTTCAACAAGAATCAAAGAGAAGATACCATAAAAGCCCCCATTGATTCGGGTTCACATGAACAATGCATGGCTGAAACGAAAATACTATTCATTGAATAGTACTGTAACTCTCCACTTAAAAAACACACCAAAAGATTTACACTCAATTGTCATGATTCACGAGGTTATGAAGCTCCGGAACATCCCAGAATCCTCCAGAAGGCTCCTGAATAACCTTAGGAGTGCTAGAGAATGCAAGTACATTCTAGAGAAGTCTACACAACTCTAGCCTCAATATTTTAATATTTGCCTCTAGATTTTTCCATGTAAATATCTAGATATTTGTTAAGAGAATTCTAGAGAATGAATTAACCATAGGATCGATTCGATCTCCACCGTCCATTAAGGAGATGGGAACAATTTAGTTTCAAGGGGAGGCCTATAAATACCTCACCCCTCCTCATTTGTAAACACAACTTCAAGTTCCAAAATCAATACTACTCTCACATTCTCCAAGCTCTTTCTCTTTCCCTCAAGCTTTCCCTTTTCCTTAACTTTGCCAAGCATCCTCTTTCATAGAAAATAGGCTTACTTAGAAACTTCTAATGAAGATTGTCTAAGTGTCGCATGGGTCGAAAGACTAGCTTCGTGACAGTTGGTATCAGAGCCCGGTTCTTCACAAGTCCCAGGTTCTAACCTTTGTGCTTGAAGGAAGGTATTGCGCAATGGCAATCGAGGAAGGAAATGTTGTTGGCATGGAAATGCCAGAGCAAGCTCGTGTACAAGAGGAGCAAGCTCATACTAAGTCCAAGCGAGAGCGAGGCCGGAGCAAGGCACCTGCAGGTGAGTCCCTTGAACCTCATGTTACTAGCTTGGAATCTAACATGGAGGAAGTGAGAACTACTATTGGGGGACTCGATGAACAACTCAGCAATCTCATCCAGGAGAATGCTGAGGTATTGCACGTTTTCAAGGCAATGATTGCAGAACTTGGCCGTAATTTGGGGGAGGACATTCGTTCCCTTACCCAGGATCTCGCTGATCTCCGCAAACATGTCAGGGATGAGGTGCGAGGACTACACTCTCAAATGAATGAGATCCGTCATGAGTGGTAATCTCATCGATGTGTAAACAGCCCTATTAGTGGTAGTACTTTGAACGCCACTTCTCAGGGTCTGAAAGTGCCCAAGCCGGCAATGTATAATGGGGCTCATAGTGCCACAGTTGTGGAGAACTTCCTCTTTGGCCTAGAACAGTACTTTGAGGTCACGGGAGTCGCTAATGACTTCATCAGAATCAACACTGCTTCAACTTTCCTTCGGGATGCAGCCCAACTATGATGGCGTAGAAAGCATGCCAAGAGAGAGAAGGGCATTTGCACTCTCAACACATGGGAGCTGTTCAAGTCAGAACTCCGAAAGCACTTTGTTCCCCACAATGCTGATACGGAGGCTCGAGGTAAGCTCCATAGGTTGAGACAAACTGGTAGTATTCCTGACCACATCAAGGAGTTTACTACCATCATGCTTGAGATCGAAGACTTATCCGACAGGAGGCTCTTTTTCACTTCATGGATGGACTCAAAGACTGGGCTAGAGTAGAGCTTGACAGGCACAAGGTGCAAACTCTAGATGAGGCAATTGCGGCTACTGAGTGCCTAATCGACTACTCTACTAAGATTAAGAAGCCCAATCCTAGTAAGAGTGGGGGAGACAAAGGAGGATAAAAGAAGAACTTTAATCGTAAGGATGGTGGTAAGTTCTCTAGTTCAAAACAGGATAAACCATTCCCAACCAAGCGTGATGCCTCAAAGCCACCAAAGCCATGTTTCATATGTGATGGTCCGCATTGGACTCGCGACTGTCCCAACCGTAAGGCTATGAATGCCTTGGTTGCTGAAATGAAGGAAAGGCGGGACAAGGAGCAACAAGTCGACCTTGGTTCCCTCCAACACTTGAATGCATTGTCTGGACTCTTTTTGCCATCTAAGAAGGAAGAAAAGGGTCTACTTTATGCCGACCTTGTCATTAAAGGTAAGGCTACCTCTGCCATACTCGATACAGGAGCATCTCATAACTTTATGGAGGTCGAAGAAGCAAAGAGGTTGGGCATCCAACTAAACAAGGGAGAATGCACCATCAAGACGGTGAACTCCCCAGCAAAACAAGTCCTTGGGATCGCCAAGTATGTGAATGTGAAGATCGGGGACTGGCAAGGTACGCTGGACTTTACTATTGTCCCTATGGATGATTTCAAAGTTGTGTTGGGACTTGCTTTCTTCTGTAAAGCACATGCCTTCCCGATTCCTGAAGCCAAGTCTTTGGTGGTTATCGACTCTAACATGATTCGAGTAGTCCCCTTGAAGCGCTTGCAATCCAACACTGTGATTTCTACCTTGCAATTCAAGAGGGGTCTCAAGAACTCAGAAGGATATGTTGCCACTATACGTTCATTAGCCGAAGAAGAGGATGGCATAACCCAACCACAGGAATCCTTGCCCCCTTGCATTCAAAAGGTGCTACTGGAGTACAAGCACGTCATGCCAGATGAGTTACCTAAGAAACTACCTCCCAGAAGAAAGGTAGATCATCAAATCGAGTTGAAGCCTGGTGCCAAACCACCTGCCTTGGCACCTTACCGTATGTCACCCCCAGAACTTGCTGTGTTAAGGAGACAACTACAAGATCTCCTTGATTTAGGTTATATTCAACCATCCAAGGCCCCATATAGTGCTCCAGTCCTCTTCCAGAAGAAGAAGGATGGTTCGCTACGGATGTGTATCGACTATAGGGCCTTGAACAAAATCACTATCAAGAACAAGTACCCGATACCTTTGATCGCTGACTTGTTTGATCAACTTGGAAAAGCCAGGTACTTCTCTAAGCTTGATCTTCGATCGGGGTACTATCAAGTACGTATTGCCACAGGTGACGAACCGAAGACAACCTGCGTAACGAGATATGGAGCATTCGAATTTCTTGTCATGCCCTTTGGACTGACGAATGCCCCAGCAACATTTTGCATGCTCATAAACAAATTGTTCCATCCTTACTTGGACCAGTTCATGGTGGTATATTTGGATGACATCATGGTATATAGCAATACTCTTGAAGAGCATGCTCAACACTTGGAGAAAGTCTTCCAGGTACTTTCTAATCACAAACTCTATATCAAGCTAGAAAAATGCTCTTTTACCAAACAAGAGGTGGACTTCTTGGGGCATAAGATCAAGGATGGGAAGCTCATGATGGACCCAACTAAGGTTCAAGCTATTCAAGAATGGCGGCCTCCCACCAAGGTCCTAGAGTTAAGATCATTCCTTGGTCTGGTAAATTACTACTGACGGTTCATAAAGGGGTATTCAACAATCACTGCTCTATTAACAGATTTGCTCAAGAAGCATAAGTCTTGGCAATGGTCACAAGGTTGCCAAGATGCTTTTGAAAAACTGAAGCAGATAGTCATGCAAGAGCCTGTTATGTTCTTGCCTGACTACTCCAAGCCATTTGAGGTACACACTGATGCCTCAGATTTTGCAATAGGGGGCGTATTGATGCAAGAAGGGCACCCTATTGCGTACAAGAGCCGCAAGCTAAATGACAGAAAGAGGCGCTACACAGTGCAAGAAAGAAAGATGTCTTCCATAATCCATTGTCTGCAAATCTAGCGTCATTACTTGCTTGGAAGTAAGTTCACTATAATGATAGATAATGTTGCTACAAGCTACTTCCAGACACAGAAGAAGCTCAGCCCAAGCAAGCTCGTTGGCAAGATTTTCTTGCTGAGTTTGACTACCGGTTAGAGTACAATCCAGGTAAAGCGAATGTAGTGGCAGACGCATTAAGTAGAAAGGCCGAGCTAGCTACTCTCACAGTAAGCATGCCTCAAAATAATTTCCTTGATCGAATCAAGGAAGGCATGTCTCAAGACTCCAATGCAAGCAACTTAGTAAAGCTTGCTGCAAAAGGCAAGACTCAGAGATTTTGGGTGAATGATGGAATACTCTACACCATTGGGAACCAAGTATATGTGTCGAAATGGAGTAACCTTCGAAGGGATGTCTTGAAAGAGTGTCATGATTCCATGTGGGCCGGGCATCCAGGTATGACCCAAACGCTTGCTCTTGTCTAAAATCATTTCTATTGGCCACATATGCAAGAGGATGTCGAAGCATATGCAAGGACCTGTTTAATATGCCAGCAAGATAAAGTTGAACAACAACATCCTGCTAGTCTACTTGAACCCCTGCCGGTGGCTGAAAGACCATGGGAGAGTGTCTCCATGGACTTTATAGTTGCTCTCCCTAAGTCTGAAGGATGTGGGAGTATCATGGTGGAGGTCGACAGATTCAGCAAATATGCCACCTTTATACCAGCCCCAGCAGATTGTAAAGCTGATGAAGCAGCACGCTTATTTTTCAAGCATGTCGTGAAATTATGGGGATCCCTTGAAACATTGTTAGTGATCGAGATCCCCGATTCACTGGGAAATTCTAGAGAGAACTTTTCAAACTCTTGGGGACAGACTTGAACTTCTCAACAAGCTTTCATCCTCAGAGAGTGATGGACAAACAGAGCGAATCAACACTTTGTTAAAGCTCTACCTTCGACACTATGTGAGCGCTCATCAACGAGATTGGGCCAAGTTGCTTGATGTGGCTCAGTTCTCTTACAACTTACAGCGAAGTGAGTCGACAGGTAAGAGCCCTTTTGAGATAGTTACTGGACAACAGCCTTTAACCCCCAGTGCACTTGTTGTGGGATAGCTCCATGGATTCGTGTCATAAGCTTGTCTCATGAATGACTACATTACTATGCCTTTTGACTTGAAATCATCATGGATTCATACATGTTAAATGTTACTTTTGATCGAGTAATGATAAATGTTATATTTAAGCTTAGTGGATTCCATGAAGAGGAATGTGAATGGACAAGATAGATTTGTCTCTCACATTAGTATAGAGATATTGATGGGCCCTCGATGAGTGAGTATGAGAAATGTATGGTCATACTGTGATTAAAAGGTAGTTCCATCTCTTTAGTCAGACTACTCAGGGATAAAAAAGTAATGGTTAGGATTAAGATGATGATAATCTCAGTGCCTCATCATTGACTAAAATATCATGTGACAAAAGGAATGTGATGTAGTTGTATTATATATTGTGGTTTACAGATCCTCATGTGAATTGAGTAGTCATAATGTCTTACTAGATGCTGCTTACAACTTGTGGGCTAGTATAGTTATTGGCCCACTACCATCTTCATATAAGCCTATAGGGTCACACACAAAATTGTCCAACACGAGTTGAAATATCCATATTTATTGAATTAAGATTCAATAAATATTCGTGGGAGGATATAGATATATGCATATATATAAATTCATTTAGATATAATATGTTTTATGTGTATATATATTCATATATGTCACATATATTGATATGTGCACTTATTATATATATGATAAAGATATAATATTTCAGATTTTTTTCAAAAGATAGATCTTTGATTTAATTTATAAAAATATATTAGATCTTGAATTCATTTTAAAAGACAGAATAAATATTGGACTTAATTTATAAAGATAAATTAAATCATGATTTGAAAGATCAGATCTTGAATTTAATTTATAAAGATAGATTAAATTCAGATCAATCTTGAAATTATATGTTGTTTTAATTTATGAAGATAAATTAAATCTTATTTTCTTTTAACTCCTTATCCAAAATAAATAAGTTGGTTAAATTATATTTGTTAGACAGATTTAGATAAAACCATCTTCATTTAATTTCTCGGATTTAAAATTTGAATGAGATTTGTATTTTGGAATAGAAAAAAATATAAATTTCAAAATTTAATAGGATAATCTCTGAATGTTTATAAATACATGGTCAAAGCTCTCCATTGGGCACACATCTAAACAGCGAAATTCAGAAACTTGAGAGAGAAACGAGAGTGAGAAGGAGATCTAAGAAGCAGATGTACAGGTGCTAACATGCATTCATGTTGAAATAATCATTCATGTAGATACTGGTAAAGGAAGTTGATCGTAGTTGTTGGCTTCTTAAAACTGAAATAGAAGGAAAAGAAAAATGCTCCAAGAAAGGTATGCTTCTTGACTCTGATTTAAAAACCTTCAACATATCCAAGGAAGGGATTGGAAAAATTTTAATCTTCCGTTGTACCCTCCAATCCCAATAGGACCATCGTACTACAACTCTTCACCGTGATGTTTCAACAATGTCACCCCACCCTCCTCCTCAATTCCCTCATTGTCGTTGGTGAAGAATAAGTGGAGTCACCCGTTGGTTATCTTTGATCGTCACACTAATTTGGTTTAAATGCGTCACATTGTGTTCAAGGGATGGTTTCTCGATATTAATACTATCACTACTCTTCTATCCTCCACCTTTAGTACTTTTTAGTTCTGAACTAAAACAAAAGGCTATTTCTTTTTCATTCTTTTTCTTCACCTATGGTAATACATTTTAGTGTCAATGGCATGGACACTGACATAGGTCTGCATCCTACGTGGTAGGTGTCGGTTGAACACTCCTTTGATCTAGGTCCTAAATGCTACATTTTGTCAGCTTCATAGGCAAATATGGTCTAAAAAAGACTTTTGGATATTTAACGCTCTAAAATGAATACGTCCAGGGTAAAAATTGACCTTAACCCTTTTGCCTTAGAATTGGCACCAAGTATTGAATTTTAACAATATATGCTATGGGATTATACAAATAAAATAGTAGTATGTTTTCATCAATTTACTTTTGTATATTTCTTGATTTGATAATTTCAAGCAATTTTTCATTTAATCAGTTTATTATTTGTGGCATATATGATATTTGTAGAAATTAAATTTAAGTTTTATAATTTATTTTAGTTTACTGAAGCCTATATTGGTTATTGAATGGAACGAATTTGAGGGTTATGATGAATGTGAATATTAGGAATTGGAGCAACTTTAAGTGTTGGAATTTATTGTTTTTGAATAGAATGATGATATAGAAATACTTTAAATTATTCCAGTAAGCGAGAAAAAATTTATAGGGGCAAGAAATTGTGATATCATTGAGGATATAAGGACATTTGATTTATGTAATTTTTTTGGGATTTTTTGTTTGGTAAATGGATAAATTATCATTGTTATTAATTTTCAAAAGTGAAATAGAGTTATTGGATGATAAAAAAGTGATTGGAATAAAGAAATTAAATTATGATTGTAAATGAAGAATTGTTGGATGAATTAAAGTTTGGAGAGAAAGTGAGTTATATTTAAATTCATATATTATGGTTAGCATTTCATTAATATATAATTTAATTGATTGTGTAAATTCATTGTATTTTGATGATTTGAACTCTGTGTTATTGTGGTATTGTATATTTACTTTGGCATGAGGCAATCACATTTAATTTATTATGTACATTTGTGAGTGATTTTGAATTCCTTTTCATTAAAATGATATTACATGATAAAATTTGCATTATAAACGGTGAAAATGCATGTGAAATTTGGAGTCAAAGAGATGACATGTTGTAATGTCATATTTACAAATGCCTCTTGATAAATTCTTGTGTTCCCATGGTGATATTCAACATGAAATTATTGATTGGAGAGTGTGTTGGATAATCATGCATAGATATGAATGTGTTGATAGAAAATTGTGATTACATCATGATTGAGCTCTAGAAAATCAGCATTATGATATATGGAGAGGTGGATGTTTTGATTGATGGGGAGGCCATCATATAGGAAAAAAGGAGGTGGCTCTAGCATGCATAAATAGGATACAACGATGGAGGACTTTAGGCCTACACTATATGATCTTAGACTCATCAACTATCAGAGCCCATAACACGCCATTGATGTTGAGAGGAGAACATATAGTTCAAACTTGTGCTACGTAGATTTTGGCTGATCCACATCACTGCAACAATAAGCTTTTTGGGTAGCTACCAGTCACATGTGATAATGTTAGCCCATAGGTTTCGTTAAAAGAAACAAGACAAAGGAGTCATAAGAAAGATCTAAAGAGTTATTATTGATCCATATGATCCTTGTGATCATTATAATATAACTATGATGATATTGATATATACATATTTTGTGAAATATGAATAAACATGACTATGTGAACTCCTAGAGAAATTGAGCATAGTTTATGGATACATTTTATGTGATATATATGCACTTGAAGCTTTTGAGATGGATTATTGGTTGCTGAAACATCTAGGAAGGATTTGGAGGTTTGCTCATAGCTATTTCTATTGTATAGCCATATTCTTTATTAATATATCGATTAGATATATATTGCAACAGTATGGATCATTTTTGGGTGTTATGGTATTTTAATACTTTTGATCACGTTATTTAGCATGCCTTAGTCCCCTAATACGTCACTATGATATTTACTTGTGAAAACTTGAGTGAGCATTTTTCCATACACTATTTGAAACAAATGGTGTTTGCATTATTGAAATATGATAGTTGGGCTTGATGTCAAATATTAATCAAGTTTCGAAGTTTGAGACCCATTATTATGAGATTGATTTTTATAGTATGGTTTAGTAAGAATTAACTTAGTAAAATCTTAGTATTCATGATAACTTTCAAATATTTAAATTTACCATTTTGTATTATGAGCAAGTTTTGAAAGGGGAATTTGACTCCTTTAACTATGATAAATGTTTTCAAGTTATGTTTTATTATTTTATATCATAACTTATTTTGAAACCAAAACTCTTTTATAAACATGATTAATTTTGTTGAAATGGTGGTTTGGGAGTTAATTAACTAGTTTAGTATAATCATTGTAACATAATCCATGTTAAGAGTAATTTCCTCATTTAGTAACCAATAATATATAATATTTTGTATAGAATTGCCCATTAAGAAAGCAAAACCCCACACTAAAATATACAAAATACTTACAATCAAACTTGAATATTGAATGAGAATTCCTATTTTCCTTACTCCGCTTTTCTATCTTCTCTTTCTTCCCCTTTCCCTTTTTGGTTTTACATCAAAGGATTAAAAATACAGCTTGTTAAAAGTATTAGAACCAGTAAATGAAATAAAATGGGTTGAAACATAAAAGTTACTTATTTAAATAAGGTTATAAGATTATATACTCTGATTTTCCCCCCGTAACCTTTTCCACTTGGCCATCAACACACTAAGATATATACTGGGGCGGACCTACATGGAGTTCAGTGGTTCAACTGTACCCCTGACCTTTAGAAAATTAAGTATATATTAGTACTATCTAATTTATTTTACACCCACTCATTTGCTAATTTTGAACCCACTAAATTTTTGCTCAAATCCTTGTCAAAAGATATTAAAATAAATCTCACTAATCTTATTAAAAAATAATTTGCACCCTATGAACTAGGGCATTGAGTCTACCACTGGATATATATATATATATATTTACTTTATAGCCTTATCCACATGTTAGTCCTTATCAATAGTTTTTGGTTTTGTTTCTCCTACCAAACATGGCCACCTAGGTCCGTTAGATCCTAGCGACCTACTACCTTTGGGAGCAAAACAAACTCCGTTAGTTTCTCGTGCTTTTATGGTTCTGTTAGTTTGTAACCCTTTTGCAAACCTCTCTTAAACCTTTTATTTATTATGCAAATAATTCTATTACTATTGTTTATTTAATAATATTAGTAAAATTATTATTACTACTAATGAGAAGCAAGTTATCTGTACAAATTTAAAAGCTCAAGTAGGGTTTTTTTGGGTCAAATTTTTAAGTGCAGGACCTTATTTGCCCGGGTCAAAATTAACATGAATTTTCCATAATTCATCTTTACCTTTTTCCCTTTCATTTTTTTAGAATAGGGCAAAATATATTAATAATAGTACAGTAAAAATGAATAGGGGAACATGACAAAGGACTAAGGGAGAATTAGATATAAATTCCTCATTGAAAAATTAATTATAGAATGGAACATTCTACAATATGCAACTGGCTCTCACGTTATGTGTAATTGAGTTTTTACATTATGTAACTGAGTTTTCACATATGCAACTAAGTTTCCATAAGGGTTCTTGGCATGTCTTATTCTTTAATTAATTCTCTAATATGGAATTTATTCCCAATTCTCCCAAGGATTAACAAGAATCTAATATTATAAAAAAATGGAAAAATAACCTAAACAAGATGTTCATGCATATCCGGCCAATTGATATTGTTTAATGAAGCAGTAACTGGGTGACACCAACTCTTCTTTTATTAATGTAGATAAGTTCTAAATGAATAATTTTTAGGGAAAATGACACAAAAAGCGCCTCAAAATAGAAAATGGCAGAATGGTGATTTCGATTTTAAAAATCCTAGAATAGCGATAGTTCCTCACCTCCTATTAGCCAAATTCAAAAGAAATGACTTAAATGCCCCTGAACAATTTTTTTAAAAAAAACAAAAACCTTTTAGCCACAAATAGGATCTCCGGCTGCTGGCCGACGGCCGTCAACTGGAGCTCCTGGGATAGTGGAGCCCATCAGAGCTTCATAAAATATTTTAATCTAAGTGGTTGGGTGGGGTTCAAGCCCCCACACTTAGTGGTTAGAAGCATTGGTGGCCCAAACCATTGGGCCACTAATACTTCTAAATATATATATATATATATATATATTACAAAGTTAAATACACACATACACACATTAGTGAGATTCTGTTGCAGAATTTTACCATGTATGGATTGGAATTTACTAACTTCGTATTAGGGATTACGATGTTCGCATTGGGTTTTACCAGGTCATTTTTTGTTTTGACTGACCCTCTTGCATAATTTTACCAAGTCCGGATTGGAATTTATCAACTTCGTGCTGGGCATCACCAAAAACGGATTTTAGTACTCATTCAAACAAACTTATGATTATCTGAAGAAGTGATCTTTGTTTACTTTTTGGCTGTTTTGATTTTTGGACGTAGAAGAAGCGTTTGAAACTATTATATATAAACTCAGGTACTTACTACAAAAAAAAAGATATTTGAAACGTAATTTCCGACTTCTTAAATTCTCAGCCGATCATTTCATTTTGTTTGCTAGCTGTGGCGGCATGATGGTGCATTTCATCACCAATAAAATGAGAATTGTTTGCTTTTATTATGTTTAAATTGAATATCAAATAGGAATTGAAAAGCCTGACAGCTTTTCTTCCCTTTTCTTTTTCTTTCTCCCTCTCCCCAAAAAAAATTTCTTTGATGGCCTCCATGCAAGTAACTTGAAATTCACAGAAAGCATATAGAATCTTTCCCACTTTCCCCTAAAATTATTGTAAAAATTGTGTAGCAGTCTCCTAATTTGTAAGGATGTTAGTTTCCAATCAGTGATATTTCCACATTGAAATGTCTTTTAGCTTCATAATGATCGAGACACGTTTATTTGTTTTTGTTGTAATTTCTACTCTTGTTAGGCAACATTGATCCTATACGGAGCATTGCAATCTTACGTAATTGTTGAAATCTGATTTTGCAGCTGCGCAGCGATTTGAAAAATTGGAGACCTCCACACACAAGTATAAAGCAGGATTGGCAAGAAAAAATAAAAAGCATCAGGATAGGAAGTAAGGAGGTTGAAGATATAGATAAAATTAGAGATATAGAAATGACTTTTCCATTATATGATGAAAATCTTTACATCCTGAATATGAAAAATGATATTGAAACCAACGTAAGAGGAATTTAAACATTTTAATTCAAGACTTTTATATTTCTGATGGTCATAGAGTGAACAGAAACTAATCTCAGATAAGTGGCCATCAAATTCTTCTTGGGAAAAAATGGGATATTCTCATTCACTAAATGATTCAATTATCCAAATGGATTGCTTTAACGACTTATGCTTAAAAAATCAATTTACGCTTCTGAAGCAATACTGACTGTTGACGGCTTGATTGCTGCAACAAAAGACCCACTTCCTCTCTCATCTGTGCTGAGGCAGTTGGCAGTAGCTGTGGAGTAAGTTATACTTGTTCACCTTTAACCTTTGCTGGCCCATCATGCTGCCTTTTCTTATTGTACTAAATTATTCACTCATGCAAATTTGTTTTTGCAAGAAAGATTACTAAAAAGCTTCCTGTTTCCATTGTTGGGAAAGATTTTTATCTTTTGATACAAATAGAACCGTCAGAATATGGGCGTACCTGACAAATCGAACATGAATTTTAGATACCCTGCACATGTTGAGGATCACGAGAGCGGATCCAGAACGTAATACATAGCAAATGTACTAAGAAGAGGGAGGGAGCTTTCACAGAGGAGGAGAGAAAGCTTTCTGTACAGGAGAAAATTTTTCTATGGGAGAGAATGAAGAGGAGAGCAAGTGTGCAGAGTGCTTAACTTATGTATTGTTTGTTCCCTAAATAAAAAGATAGATAAAATTATTCCCACTCTCTCATTCCTCAACCGTTCCCCCGTAAAATCAATTTTAATTTTCAAATTCTCATTTTGGGGAATATTACAACTTTATTTCCACATGAGTCTATATTTATGCATTCGACCCAGTACATGGATTTGGGCCTAATCCATCAAGGGTGGCCCATATTCCAACATCTCCCACTCACACTTGGTGGATTAGGAATCATAGGCCTCATCCCCTCCTCTCTTCTTCCTTTCATACTAGGTGCTTTACCGTGACCGCATGGGCATGACGTCTTTTAGATGTTTGTACTAGAAATCTTTCTTACAAGACTAGCACAAGACATCTTTCTTCATGTAGCTTGAATATAGTATTATGCCTCATATGTCCTAGATTTAACCAAGTAATACACTTTCGCTTGACGAATCTAATCCCTCTTAAGTCAACATAAACTTAGATTGCCTTTCTCATATGCGTGGTATCCACACTTATTAAATCACCAAATTGATATCATAAGGGACATGTCACAGACACCAGCATAGTCATGTATTTTACAGGTAATCTTCCTTTCACCCATATATCATTTTGATATACATCAACCGCATTCCTAACAAAGTACCTTGTATCTCATCCATCATGATAGTAGGATGTATGTTAAGGTAACAGTCATTGAGTACACCTCCATGAAAATGTCAAAGTCAAAGGGCATAAATAGAAATATTAATTTCTTGGGACTCACACAGCAATAAAGCAGCGATCCATTCACTTGCTTCCCCTTTTGCGGTTCTATAACACATGTGGTATGAATAACATGCTACGGTGTTTCTCTCATGCTATGAGAGCGTACGTCGTTTTGATACTTATTATTAACACCATACAGACTTTTAGTCAAGATGTTCCCAACATCCAAACCCAAATTCTTCCTTCTCTCATGTCTCATGTGACGTCAGTATTGAAGAATTTGTTATCTGGTAACAGGCATCACGGGAACGGGTCCCCATGATTCGATCCATGTTTTATATGTACATAGATTGAATCTTATCTCGACACGCTACACAATTGCCAAGGCAACATAACTGGTATTTCTTCTCTACCATATCAACATTCCTGCTGCCTGGTGAATACAAGTGTCTCATCTTTGCATACTCCTTCTGAGTATTAAAGGCGGTAGATCATGTGAGAGAGCCTACCTCACCTGCCAGTACGACATACTAGACATTGTATACTTGTACACAGACACATAAATTGATTATAAGGAATTGAATACATTAACTATAAATTCAGTACATAATGTCTGTAATTTTAAATTTCACTCATACTAATAGCCCTTACATGCTTCTCAAATATTTCTTTGGCTATTGATTTGGTCAGAGGATCTGCAACTATACTCTTGGTCAAAATGTGTTGTACATTAATCACTTTTTGTGCTACATAATCTCTTACAAAGTTATACTTAATATCAATGTGCTTTGTCTTACTATGATATTTGGGGTCTTTTATGTAGGCTATGGCTGCAGTGTTGTTACAATATATTAACATATGATTTGTACTCTCATTCCCAAATCCAAGGTATTCAATGAATCTTTTCAGCATATAGCCTCCCGCAATGCCCAGTGCAAGCCACAAACTTAGCTTCCATGGAATGTAGGGCTATGCATGTCTACTTCTTGCTACTCCAACTTATGGCGCCGCTATTCAGCAAGAAGGTGTAACCTGGAAGTTGATCTTTGTTCAACTTCATCTCCGCATACATCAGCATCGGAGTATCCAACGAGCCACAAATTGCTTCCTTGATAAGTTAGTACATAATCTTATGTGCCCTTTAAGTATCGCATATCCTTTTTACAACTTTCCAATGCTATTCACCAGAATCTGACTGGAATCTACTTACCAGTCCAACTGCGAAGCAAATATCTGGCCTTGTACACATCATTACACACATTATACTTCCTACGGCACTAGCATAAGGAATCCTTTCCATTCTTTTCTTAGCTGACTCAGTCTTGTGACACATTTTAAGATTCAGGCTAACTCCAGTAGTTACTGGGGTGTCTAAGGGATTGCAGTCACTCATGTTGAATCGCTCGAGAATCTTCTTAATATAATTCTCCTGTGAAAGATATAGAATTCTTTTTGAGTGATCCCTTTGGATTTTAACTCCAAGTATGTACTCTGCTTCTCCCATGTCTTTCATCTCAAAGTTCGATGACAGCCATTCTTTAACGGCTAAAATCGAAGTTAGACTATTTCCGGCAAGAAGTATATCATCTATATATAATGACAACATCACAAAGTTATCATCATACCGCTTGACGTAGACGCAGTGGTCTTTTTCAATCATTTTAAAGTCATATGAGGTTATCGCCTTATGAAACCTCAAGTACCACTGTCTGAATGATTGTTTCAATCCATAAATAGAACTTCTGAGCTTACAAACTTTGCTCTCTAAACCTTTCTTTACGAAACCTATCGGTTGTTCCATATAGATCTCTTCATCCAAGTCTCCATTTAGAAATGCAGTTTTCACATCCATTTGATGTAACTCAAGATCTAAACTGTTTACTATTGCCAGAATTAGCCTTATTGAATTAAAGCGTACAATAGGTGAGAAGGTGTTCTCGTAATCGATACCTTCCTGTTGTGTGTACCCCTTCTCTACCAGACATGCTTTGTATTTTTCGATTGATCCATCCACTTTTCTTTTTATTTTGAGAACCCACTTGTTCCCAATGGCCTTTCGACCTTTTGGTAGATCAACAATTTTCCAGACTTGATTTTTTCTCATTAAATCAATCTCTTCTTCCATTGCTTTCTTCCATTCATCCTTGGAAGGGTATGACAAGGCTTCTTGTACAGAACGTGGCTTATCATCTCCATCCGGAGTGACCATGAGCGCTTCCCCCTCTATTGGGAAGTGCCTCTTGGGTATATTTTCCCTGTCACTCCTTCTTCTAGAAACCTCTTATCTCTTTCGTTTCTTTTGGCTTGGCCTTGATAAAGGCCTTTCTGAGCCTTCTGATCTCCCACTCAAATCAATATATTGAGATGATTGGGGATCATTAGATCAATCTGCACTACCTTGTTCTTCTCTCTCATACAGAGGTACTGTTCGATCTATCTCTCCTCTGCCAAGAAAATTCACTTTCCAAAAATATAGCATCCCTTGATTCAATTTCAGTTACTGTTCCATCTTCATTTTCCCCAATGAATTATAAAGATACATTTCTTTCCTCTTGGACCCAAATTCCTATGCCTATAGGAATCATCATGAACGTATGCAGCCGACCCACAGGGTCTTAAGATACTTAAATCGGGATTGCATTTCATCCACAATTCATAGGGTGTGTAAGTAACTGCTTTTAAGGGTAGACGATTAAGTATGAAGGCTGTTGTTAATAAAGCATCGCCCCAATATGAAATAGGTAAGCTTGCTTGAGCCATCATTGACCTAACTATGTCTAGAAGAGTTCTATTTCTTCTTTCAGACACACCATTTTGTTGTGGGGTGCCGGGGATAGTTAACTGCCTAATTATCCCTTTTTCTTCACAGAGCTATTTAAACTGATCGGATAAGTATTCACGACCTCGGTCAATGGGTAATACTTTAATTCTACGTTCCATTTGATTCTCTACCTCATTCATATATTGTCTAAAGCACTCCAGTGCTTCAGACTTTTGTGAAATCAAATAGACGTGACCAAATCGTGAAAAAGCCATCAGTAAAGGTAATGAGTACCAAGCTCCGTGCCTTGCCCTCACACTCATGGGACCACATATATCATAATAGACAAGTCTAATGGATTTTCAGCTCTAGTTCCTGTACGGAAAGGTTTTCTAGTTGCTTTACTAGCAAAGCAATTTTCACACATAGACATTTCCATGTTTGGAACTTAATAAACCTTCCTTTGCCAGTTTTATCATTCGATTCTTGTTTATGTGCCCTAGTCTAGCATGCTAGGTATTCATATCAACAGTTATATTGGAAGAGCTAACAAAACAGTCATGCAAATCAAGATCACCAATAATATCCATTATAAAGAACTTTTCAGAAAGGAAAGCTAAACCATAAAAGATCCTGTTATTAAAGATGTCCGCAACTTTGCCATGGAAATTTACATCAAACCCACAATTTAAAAGACATAATACAGAAACTAAATTCCGGCGGATGTCTGGTGTGTGAAGCACATCATGCAAGATCAAGGTCTTTCCGTCACGTAGAACTAGTCTGCAAGTGCCTAAGCCTTTGATCTTGATCCTTGTATTATTGCCAACATAAAGCCATTTGCATTGATGCGGCAACTGACGGTAATCCATGAAGGATCCTCGATCCTTAGTTATATGGTCTGTTGAGCCTGAGTCAAGAATGCAAGAAGAAGATACATATTCAATTAGAAAAGAGGTACTTGAAACATAAGAAACATGTGAATTTACGTAATCCACTAGTACCTTTCCACGGTCGTTTCACTCAGGGCAATCCCTTGGGAAGTGACCCATCTTTTGGCAGGCATAGCATTTGACGTTACTCTGGTCAACCTTTTTCTTGCCGCCTTTAGTTCCTTTCTTCTTGAATTGTTTTCTGTTCTTTTTGAATTTATGCACATCCTTCCTACCATTTGCATGAAATTTCTTGCCCTTTTTGAAATTGGGCTTGGTATTGGAAGGACTTGTATTCTCAGTGTAATAGGCATGCCTAGAATTTTTATATGCCTATAGGCGTTCATCCTCCAGCTCAAGGTGCTTCACAACATGATCAAAAGTGATGATGTTGTTGTTATGGGTTAAATTTACCGTCATATGTTCTCAGCTATAGGGAAGTGACCTGATTACAGCCTGTACCTACTGCTCGTTAGTCAGTGTATGTCCAGCCTCTTGGTGCTCCCTAATCATGTTTGACATGTCTTGTAGATGCTACTTCATGGGTGTATTACCCCGAAGCTTGTACGTGTCAAACTTGATTGTCAGTCTCCAGAGTTTAGTGGTCGAAGTTCCACCAAACTTATCTCTGAGGGCCGCCCACATTGCATGTGCAGTGGGATGCTTTTCATACTGGTACATCAGGTCATTCTCCATAGTGCTCAGCAAGGTGACTCTTGTAATACTATTTTTCTTTTTCCAAGCTTGGTATAGCTCCAGGTTCCTTCTATGTTGGGCTAAAGTCCCAGCCTTAGTTTCCACCAGAACAGTGGTTAGTGGCTCAAGAGCCTCTTGTTCTTCTAATATATACTGCACCTTGAGGTGCCAGATGTCTCAGTTGTCCCCATTTAGCTTGTCACCCTTGTTTAATTCAGCAATTATGCTTTTTGTTGCCATTTCTAAGTCTGACATCACAAGGCACTTTTAATCAACAAATAATTTCTTATAGAGCTGAGTTTTTAGCTATTATGTAGCACAACGTAGTATACAATGTCTTGTACTTATATTATTATTGACAGGAAGATAATTTCATTGCTAGAACTGTGATCAAGAGAGTACGTTTGTACCTCTCATCACACAAACACTAGTAATTACATTATTTCCTTTCAAGAATTTTATATAAGCACCCTTTTTTTAAATCATTAACTTTTAAAAGACTCATTTTCTAAAAGCTCCCACTTGTCTAAAGGTGTGTGATAGTGACATATCATGTGAAGTACAATAACAATTTGATAATAATCTACATAAATCAAATACTTCACATTTTATAATCACATTAAGGTTTAACAATACACCCCATCATGTTCTAAACAAATTAAGAGAACATAGAGTAAAAATACACATAGACTTAAAAATGCAATACATCTTTAGAGATTCGTAATATAATAGTCGATAATTCATTTCCTAAGTCTCCTAAAGTATTGGCTTTTGTGCGACATAAATGTTGTCGTTCTCTCTATCGCATCAATCCAAAAAGATGTTAATACGAGTGTCCCTGTATCTCTAACTGCTACCTGATACTTCATTATGACATTCACATAAAATTGTGAGATTCATTGTCAGTTATGCTGTTGACATAGTAAGCAATAATGCCGTATATGATCTTTACGTTCCTAGCTCTAGCCGTTCTTAGTAGTACATCATACTCGGCTATTGTCGCTGCCATAGCAGGGGAAAGGGTTGGTCGACCTCCTCGTCATTATTTCAAGGTTTTAAATCAAATGAGAACGAGGATTTAGGACCTGGGTCGGAGTAAACCTCTTGAGGCTCTTGACCTCCCTCATTGTTTTGATCAGGATTCTCTTCAAGATCCTCTTTGGGATTCTCTTCAAGTTCCACTTGAGGATCTTCCTCAAGATCATCCTGCGGATCCTCTTGAGGCTCTTTCTCGGGATCCTCTTCTTATGTGTCTTCCTCAAAATCTTCCTCAATTTGTTGTTTAGGATCCTCAACAGGAATATGTTCATCCATATATTCAAAGTACATTGATCCGTAAGACAGTGCTTTAGTGCTATCTGAGATTTCTTCTCCATTAATTTTTCCAAAAAAAGAATTTAAAATTGTTTTGGAAAAAAATTCAAGAAATCTTTAATTAAGCACTGCTTTTTTTAATAAAAACAATTCATGTATTGCCTCTAAAATAGGCAAATTGCATATCAAAATGAAGATTTTAAATTTTAGGATTTTTAAAAACAGACCGCGTCTCATTTGGAGGTCCCATGCACCGTCACGTGCCCCGAGAAGGTTAAATACAAAAAATTAAAAAAATAGACAAAACCCACTCTTGGGTGGTGGTGCATGCAAGCCATGCGTCGCCTTATCTACCTCTGGTGCGTACATGCACCGACTCATTGAAACCCACACATTGTTTCCTATCAGGTGGTGTAGTCCACGTGTCCAAATGACGTGCCACATGGCCTCACAAGGCATGTGGCATTCCCCCCTTTTTATTTTAATTTTTTATTTATTATTTTATTTCATTTCATTTTTTTTGTCTAGGCCTCTCTGGCCCAGTCCGCCCCAAATTTTTTTTGACCAGTTGGGCCTCTCTGGCCCAATTGAAACAAAAAAAATTTCCCTTCCTTTTTTTATTTGGGGTTGGGCCTCGCTGTGGCCCAGCTCGTTATTATAATTTTTTTTTTCAAATCCAAAACGCAACGGTTTGGTTAACTCCCGCGAAGCCCTTGGACCTACCCGCATCTACGTGTTGACCCGGTTCGCGCCGCCGCTATTATTCATCGTCTTCCTCACTAGTTTTTTTAATTTTCAGACGGTTACTGTTTATCCGACGTCTGTTTTTCACGTTCTTGGTGTCTATTTCTTCGACGAGCTCTACACAATGGGACCAAATTTGAAGCCTGGGTCTTTCTATTTTTCTGGAAAAAAACGTGATGGAACTCGCGAGACGTTTTTCCTCCATAACTTCTTCGTCAGTGTCCGTTCATCGCGTTCTTGGTGTCCATGCTCTCGTCTTGACGAGCCCTTCATGATGGACACGTTTTCAAGTCCTAAATTGTGTGTTTTATTTGGACCAGAATTTAGTTTTCTATTATGTACTCTGTTTTCGCTTTACGTGTTCTTCGTTTCAACTTACAGAGGCATTACTCATATACATATACACACAAACATGCCGCAGTTCAGACGAAAGAGAGGAGAATTAAGGTAACTACTTCGTATAATCACAAAACAAACAAACAAAACTGAAACATAAAAAAATTGCACCTATGCTTCAAACGATAAGCTTTCACTGACAAAAGTTGGTTTTTTGATTAATTCTCTGTTTGATCCAGGTATATGGATGTTAGGTGGCCTGCTGATAATATAATTACATCGATGAACTTTTTGTCAACATATAAATTTCTTAATGCTTTATGTGGTGATCTTTCACTTTGCAAGATATTCGCAGAGGGAGAATTCCTTAAAAGGAAGATCAACTCTAATTCAGAGGAAAATCCCATAGCATCTTTGGCAAGAGATATTCATGGTACCCCTTCTGAAAGCATTGTTGTTAAGCTAGTTGAAATCATTGGAAACTTTAGAAGCCTTCGAAAAGAAAAATGGCTTTTGTTTTGGTGCAGGGTTGTTGTTCAAGTATGTTAAGACCAATAAAATATTGTTTTTTCTTATATTGCATGAACATTTAGTTTTAATTTGCATTCCTGATCCTTATGATTTGTTTTTTCCTGCTAAAGTAAATGTTTATTGCTCTGCATGATTTTCGAGGTAATGTAAATGCTTCCCCCCCCCCCCCAAAAAAGCATTGCATTTTATGTTGCATCATTCTGGTCATGAATGGAAAAAAGTTCTCCCAAGTGAACTTCATGTGCTTCTTAAAAAAATTGATTTTCCCCCTGTTATGCAGCTGAAGAAACTTTGGCCTGAGGAGCAAAATATAACTGGAGTGCCCCTGGATGAGATTCCAGATCTTAAGTCATGTCTTCTATATCAACAAGTTCAAGTAATTAATTGTTGCATCTCTCGTAAAAGGCGTCGTTATACTGCCACTGAATCTTTAGACTCTTTGATGGAAGGCAGTTCAATTACTAAAGAATCAATGCACGATCGTTGTAGCATTCCTAAAGCCCATGTTTTATATGCTAGATTAAATACAGGGGAGCTTGTTCTTCGACTTGGTACCTATCACCCATCAGGGGATCTGACGTTGCTAGAAACTGAGCCTGTGTACTCTCCGGTTATACAGGTCAGTTTGATTACTTCAATAAACAAGTACCCATTTCATGTTGCTTCTAATTGAGATCTTTGTAACAATAACATGTAGGAAGGACCTTTGCTTACAGAAGATGTAGTCAAAGAAACGAGGAGTTTGTGCTGCGGACTGGGAGGTTTGTTGACTGGGACCCATCTGAGCGAGTTTACTATGTTAACATCTAAAGCCTATTTGATATGTGTAAAATACACAAATATCAACCTAAATTCATTTGCATATATCTCAAAGTGATAATGTTAGCGATGTGTCTGCCATTCCTTGCTGCATTAAAGTGATGCAGTCTTGGTGCTTGCGATGTCAACTCCCTTTTTGCTTTATAACAATATTTTTCTTGCTGCTGGTCAATAGTTGATCCACTAATAGTATAAAATTGTATTTCTTGAGATACTGATAATCATGCATATATTTCTTACAATATGTGCAACCTTTAAGACTGGCTCAGACATCCATGATTGACCATAAATGATAGCTTACGTTTCATTTCATTCAAAATGTAATAACTTAAACATGTGTGACTTAGGATTTTTTGACAAGTTTTCTTATCTTCTATGATCAGTGTTGGTGCTGGATGCTCTCAACTTCTCTCAGATATGCAGGCTTTTAAGGTTGAACTTCCCCTTGAAGAGAACCTCACCAAAAATCTGAATACATGCAACAATTTTAATGTCTACTGTTTTATCTTCTTATTTTTTATTTACTATCATGGTTTAGGCTTCCAACCCTGGTTGTATTTTGGAAGATTTTGTTAGATGGCACTCTCCTCCTGATTGGTCAGAATGTGAACAAAATACTGAGGCTAAAGATTCTTCTGATGGTGGTGGCTGGTGAGTCATACACCAGAGGTCAGCTAAGTCAGCGAATGCAAAAGGAAGGTGTAGTGCCTTATGTTTTTAGTAATTTATTCTAACATATTCTCTGCAGCTGCAAAACTTTTATGGTTGAAAAATCACCATCACTAAGATTGTGATTTTTTTTGGTTGGACATTATAACTTCTTTCCACCATGTCTGTAGTGAGAAAAATATGTGAGAATGCTTATATGATTTACCTATCATCTTGCTGGAGTTTGTAGTTTGCTCAGCTGTCAAGAAAGGCTTGCTGAAATTACCATTTTACACATTATTTATGTCAGAAAGCTCTGTTACTTTGTGATTTATACTCCTCAGCTTGGTTGAGCTTATCTTAATTCTTAATTAAAGAGAACGTGGACAGAATCTTATATTTTTCTTGTCAAAGGAATGAAATAAGAAATTTATTAATTTATTTTCTTGTGAGATTCAGTTGGCTGGTGCATAATGTAAGTGACATGTGCCTAGGCCATTGCATAACAATCCCATGAACAATGCCTACCTCCTAGGAGAAGGGGTTATATCTCCACTCTGTGTAACTCCATTCCCTTTTTCTTGTATTACTCTGAAGAGAGGGTATTCAGTCAATCTCTTCACTTGTTCAATTATTTCTCCAACTGTTTTTCCACTTTAATGAAGGTTCTATATTAATGTGTATAAAATTCAAAAGCTATTGTGGGTAGAGTGAGAGATAATAGAGGAATTGCGTATCCAAATAACAACCAAGGTACTGAAAATCATTCTCGTCGAGGCAGTTGATCGAGGTCAATGGATTAGATCGAGATTGACCTCGGGTCAAACCGGTGATAGTTACAAAAATATAATTTAAATAAAATATAAGAAAATTTAAATGTGATTATAGAAAAATATTTTGATAAAAAGTAATATTTAAAATACTCTATTAAACAGAAAAGTAATACATATTTATATGTAATTAATATAGGGTGATGGACTGATGGGAGAATGTGCCATATAAATATTCTATTATTTGCTAAGTCATTTATTATTTAATGCTAAACCAGCCTTTCTTTCTCCTCCATTCCAATTCCAACCTTCACTCCCCTGAAATCTTCTGTTTCCTCTTTCTTCCATGCTTCCTACTCTAGAAAACTTCTTCACTTCCATTTTTTATTGTTTTTTCAGGAGGTCTCTTCTGCAATAAATTTTTTGGCATCTCCTCTATTCTCCTTCTTTTCTTCCTCTCCTTCCGTCGTCTTTTTTTTTTTTGGCCATCCATAGTCTTCTTTCTCAGAGTTCCTGCATTGTTTTTGCAATTTTTAAGAGTGTCTTCGATAGCCTACGCAACCCAGCAGGTTATCTGAGTTATGACTAGTCCACACTGGTAAACTTTTCCTCGGTTTAGGGAGCGAACCTGACTCGACAAGTGGCTTTTTCGCCTGTTTGTAGTCCGAACCAACCGGTTCGGTCCAGTAATGTATACCATTAGTATTATATCTATAGACGATATCAAGAATTCAGGGTAAGGCATGTTGAAAATTGTAATTATTTCAAACGACCAAAGTTAATACCTCCATTTATGGGACTTGCTGTCAGAGTTTATGGCATTTTCTTCTTAATACATAGAAATTAAATTGCATTTAGCCTGTCTAGCAAAACAAATTCAGTTAGGATTTCCTGACTTGCATTTTGGCTTGTATGTTTTGTACAATACTTGGGCATTATAGGCACAACTGCTATATGCTCTTGTGATATCATATCTGGAAACTTCGTTGAACTTCATTTGTAGGGAGGGCGTCCTACGTGCTTTTGAGGACATCCAGCCTTCTGAACTTTTTAAACAATTGTTTGTTTCTTTGGTGAGTTCTTTATTTTTGTTAACCATGTTGAGAATAGAAAATAGTTGTGAGCGATTTTCAACATTATGATCTTGGGTTTATTCTTTTATTTAATTCACCTGTTCTTGCGAGTATCTGATGGTTCTGATGCGAACCCAATAAGGAAAGATCCCAAGAACCCGCAGCCAATCTGAATATACGCACCCCAAAAACGCTAAACAAACCACTTGAACCCTTGAGCACGGAAGAACAAGGACCCGAGGTGTTGGAAGACGCCACAAGGATGATCAAGCCTTGATAAGTCATTAGTTCAATAAAGAACCCTAGAGAGAATCCTCCCTCAAGAAGCAACTTGCACAATGCAAAGTTTATAATAATTTTCAATCTAAATTGTCTGCTTTAGAATGTGCTTTACAATGTATTTATAAAGGTTACATTCTGAAATTCTAAAGGATAAAATGCAACCTAAAATCTAGGAAGATAAA
>JANTPZ010143839.1:0-58439 GCA_025593235.1 Vachellia pachyceras | reverse complement strand
CAAAGATGAGGCATGAATGATGTCATCCTCCTATTCCTGACCATTACTTTCTCGATCCATAAGTAGTTTGATCAAAGAAATGAAAACTCCTTTATGTTACAGTATGGCCATACATTTCTCAGACTCACTCATCGAGGGGCCCAATAATATCTCTAAGCTAATGCGAGTGACAAATCCCATCTTGATCACTCACATTCCTCCACATGAAAGCCCCTATGCCCGATTATAGCCTTTATCATCACCCGGTCAAAGGTGACTATTGACTTGGTCAAAGCTCAGTGACTCATGTAGGAATCAATGATGATCTCAGGTCAAAGGGCATTCTGATGTGATCACATATGAGATAAGCTAATGACTTAATCCATGCAACTTTCTCATAGCGGGTTGGTCCAGCACCTTGTACTCTTACAAGTGCTTATGACTTTGACTCGTATCTCCATACCTTATCAAAGTCATACTGGTCTTACATTATCTATGCTCCCGCATAGACAACCAACCAGGGACATTTAAGACAATATTCATAATTCGTCTATGGATGCAATTATCATAATAAACATGCAAAACATATGATAATTAAATGGAGAAAATACATTAAAATAAATAATGTATAAGGTACAATGATTGGCCCCTAGGGCACAATTTCCAACAGTTGGTGCATATATTGCATAGTGACACTATTGAAATTAACTTAAGATTCAGTGAGCCCTTCATTTTTCTATATGTGTCTTGTGTTTATCTATCACCAAAATTTATTATTGCCTTTGATTATCAAGTAGTTGAACTTGATATGAGCCTTATTTATTTTATTTTAATGTTCAATATGTCCTATTTCCATTACTTGCAGTTGAATTTTATTCATATAAAAAATGTTCGAGTTGTTTTAGTGACATGTATGAAATTTATTTCTTTCTCTTCTTTTTTCCAGAAACTATATTTTATTCATTTGCTACTTGACTATAAATTTGAATGCAGCAACTCAATCCTGCTACATCATTCTTATAGTCATAATTATCTTCTTTGTATATATTGCAGTACTCCATTTTACATGTGTAGTTTTTTTGTTTGGCAGCTAGCTTTTCTTTCATTGTGACTTTCCCTATTTTATTTGAAAACCATATATCCCTGAATTTCAATTATTTTATTATTATAATTAAGAACTTGAGCATGAACAAATTATTCTAATAGAAATATAACGGTTATGTATTTCCTATATTTATTAGGGAATTATTGTTCAGACAAGAAACTAACTGCTGTAAATTGGATTGAGGGCTGGGGGAAGTTAGTTGTTTGTGAATAAATTATTAAATAAGAGGTGATTAAGAAGGTATTGAAGACCAACATGGCTACCTTAGTTGAACTTAACATGCTTAAATATCTTGTAGGTTGTGTTGTTGCTGGTGTTCTTGGTGGATATTGTAAATATTACAGATATACTCCTCATGCCAATAATATTGTTTATGCCATTTTTATAGCCACTGATTAAGATCCAGAGCAAAATGTTGAGAGCACTTATTACATAACCATGATGGAAGCCATCAATTATGGGAAAGACCTTCATATCTCAGAATCCATGCCTTTCATTGAGGAAATTAAGCATCCTGTAAATTTGGTTGTTAATCTATATAGGTGATTACTTGGCTAAAATAATTGCTAAGAGCTCTATGCTATCTGTTTCCATGCAAGTAAGTAAGATGGAGGTGGTGCTCAGCTAGCATCACTGTCTACTTTCTTAAATTTATTGGACGTTAAGGGCAAGAACAAGGATGTTAAATATGATAAGTTTTTATTATGTCAAATATAAAATGAGCAAAATTTTTTTATAATACATATTGACTCACTACTATATTTGTGCATTCTTTTTAATTTGAGGATGATGTGGTTAAATAACTCAAAAGGAAGATTAAAATGTTTCAAATACATGTTATATCATTATACATTGAGTTATCCTTCATCTAAGCTTCATTTGGATGCTCAGAACTGATTCTTGAAGATAAACTCGAGTTTAGTTTCAAAAACTCAAGTATGATGAGTTTTTAGAGTTTTCTGTTGCAAAACTTGAAGCAAAACTTGAGTTATGAAATCAAGTATTGAGATTTTTGAGTCAACACTCGAGTTTTGGATTATAGAACTCGAGCTTCAGCCTCTTGGAGTCAAAACTCAAGTTTTGGATCATAGAACTCAAGTTTCAACCTCCTCTATTCAGCTCTGCTTAACATATGTTAAGTATTTTGACTATATCTCCCAAACCACAAATACAATTGATGTGGAACTAGTTTCATATGACAATTAGACTCATGTGATTCATAAACACTAAGAACATCATCAAATCATTTCATATGAAGAAGATATAAATTTCTAAACATTGTAGTCATATTGAACGCTTTATCACTAACCTTTTCTTATTTTAGCTATCATAAATTTCTCTATATAATATATGTGGGATTGATTCTTGTTTTTTTATAATATACTAAAGGGATTTTTAATGATATATTATTTGCAAAGTTTGGAATTGAATTGAGAGAGTTATGGGCATTGCAAGTTGAGCCATGTGCTGAAAGCTGGACCATGACCTGACACAAGTTCAAATCATGAAGCAAAACTCGAGTTCCAATATTTTAAAACTCGAGTTTCATGGACAAAATGGAGTTTTTACATAAAACTTTCAAGGGAAACTCAAGTTACAAAAGAAGTTTTGCAAAACTCGAGTTATGATTTCTGAAAACTCAAGTTTTGAAGAAAGGAGAAGTACTAGAAGTTCATCACAATCTCAAAAACTCGAGTTCTGATTTTTGAAAACTCGAGTGTTGAGACTATATGAGATCCATAGCTCAGAAGCATTCAGTGACAACTTGAGTACTGTAAGAGTTTTTCAAAACTTGAGTTTCAAAGGCTGACTCAAAAGTGATATTTTTAACTCTTCATAAAACTCAAGTTCACATAAAACAAAACTCGATTTTTACAACACTTGATTTTAAACTTGAGTTCTTAACAAAAGTTTTCATATTTCCCTTTACAAAACTTTTAGTGAAAACTCGAGTCACATCAAAAGTTTTATAAAACTCAAGTCATGTCTTTAAAGCTCGAGTTCCACTTCATGCTTATCAAATTCTTCATAGATCAACTTCTTTAACACTCGAGTTATGAAAGAGTAAAGCTTTAGTATTGCTTTTATCTGACAATATATCAGTCTGACAACAAACAACTTCTACCAAATATTTCTTGTTTTGTACTTCGTTGGTTTAAATCTTAACTACTCTCATAAATTCTTCATGCTTAGACTTATTAACATGGAATGGGCATCTTTAAACATGTCTCCGGTGTGGGCTTCACGGATATATTCTCAAACTTCGTCGTTGGTAATGATATAGACATTAAATGCAAGACTTCGAGCACTAAAGCAAAGTGTAACGGCAATGAAAATCTTTCTAATAGATTATTTTCTTCAACAAACACTTACTTCTTGTCAGAACTCCAACTCTTTCTCTTTCAACAAACAAATATTGTTATAAAAGATCAAGTTTGAAAAATAGAGCATAAGGGCCAAAGTCGAACGAAAAATAGGATGCTCCTCTCCAACGAATATATTTTGAAAACATCTATAAATAAGAGGAAGCAACCAATGGAGAAAAGTGAGATTAAGTATATGGAGTCACCGAATACAAAACAGAGAGTGTGGATTCAAGAAAATCACACAACAACATTAGGACTCTAATATTATACTTCTCCGTGAGCTTCAGTGTTTATCATCCACTCTTTGATAGAGTATATTAGTTCATCCAAACTTATTGATTCAATGAGAAACTCAAGATTCAAGAATCTTGAGTAAGTTGGGTTGAGTTGAAAACAGAAGGTTTGTGTCTCTGTTCTGGTGCAATCTGTAAGGGAGTGTGATTCCCATTGTAAAGGCTTGAGAAGCCTATTGTTGATGTTGTTAGTGGATTGGAAAATCTCAGAGGAGTTTGAGAAGTGGACGTAGGTCAGGAGAATTGAACCAGGATAAATCACCATGTTCATCTTCTCTAATCTGCTATTTCTTTTAGTGACTTTACTTTCATTTATTCTTTGTTTTAACAAAAACTTTTTGCGCCACCCAATTCACCTTCCTCTTGGATGATAATCATCTTAACATTTGGTATCAGAGCAAATCTCTTGTTTAAAGGACTTAACCATCTCAAGAGTGATCCATAACTGAAGTTGGGTCGTATGCATTTTCGGATGATTTTGATTATACTATTATACTATTTTGAAATATATTGATTTTCCTATTTTTGAAAGATAGATTGATTATTTTTATAAAAGGATTTGGTTATCATATATTGTGCGTGTTTGGATGGGCGGTGTGCAAGCCCAAAAGTGGCTTTTTGCCCAAAAGCACGATTCGGTCTAATGCTCATTGTTTGGATTGGCGGCGTCGCAGAAGGGCTTCACGCATGGTAGGAGCTTCTGGCAGAAGCGAGCGGACGCCGCGGCTGGGGGAAATGCATGGTGCGGGGTGAGCAGTTGACAAGAAAATAAACATGTAATTATTTACTCTATTCACCCTCTTCTAAAAACTTCCTGTGCCCAGTGCGCCCTTGAAGCTTGAAGAAGTTGTTTGTCGTAATCTCGTGAACCCGGATAGATTCTCGTGTACTCGGAGAGGGTAGGACGAGAGGGACAATCCGAATTGGAGAATTTTTACTAACCTAGAAAGGGATAAGCTTCACCTTCACGGTGTTCTGGTGAACTTGTGGTGAATGAAGTAGCTATGATGCAAAAAGAATAATAAAGTCTCTTTCTCTCTCACTTTCTCTGTCATTCATTTAGATCTCTCCATTTTTGTTGGAGACAACTCGACTCAAAGATGCATCCTGATCCAACCAACTTCACTTTACCCGCCCTTTAAAATAATTCCCCTGCCATGACTTTTTCACTCAATTCTCAATTCGTACTGAAGGAGAAGCGAACCCATTTTTGTTTGAGCTCTCTGATATGATTGCTTTTGGTGTTCCAATTCAAGTTTCAGGTGACCCCTTTGTTCCCATTTCCAAGCCTCTTGCTTTAACCTTACCATTTAATACCTCCTGCATTGAGCTTCATGGAGCTGCATTGAGGGCTTCAAGGGTATTTCTGTCGTGTTGTATGATATCTCCTACATGCCATTTAATCCCCGGGTTCTTTGATGTTGAGGATCGTTTTACTTGCCTGAATATAAGAGATAGCGCCGTGAGTTAAAATCATTCGGGAGGGAAATAACTAGTTTTGGGTTGGTTACTGTTTACCATTTTTTCATTTTAAATTGTAAAAAGCTTGAAGCTCCCCTCAACAATGTGTAAATTTTACATAGATTGAGAAGGAAAATAAGACTTTTGATTTTGGTGTTTCTCCAATATGGATTTCATTTTGATCAGGCTTAACTTGAGCAATTTATGCTTGTTTTGATATCCCCAAAACTCTTAATCACTATTCTATATTGAATACTGATGTGTGTAATGTGATCTCATGGTGCTTCATGGTTCAATCTTAATTCTTTGTGGTTTAATTGACCCTATTATTTACTCTATTGCAGAGTTGGTTGTCTGTGCAAGGATTTTTGTTTGATGCAATTATTTGTGTGGTGTTAGTAGTTAATTGAAAGAAATTTCTTTTTTTCTTAATATTTAATTTACTCTATTTCTTATTTTTTATTATTTTCTTTATCACCAAAACTATCACAAATAGTTAAAATAAAATATATGAATATATAAATATGTAATTTATCACTAAAAATCACTTCTCAAACGTTTATCCAAACGGTTTCACCTTTTCAAAAAAAATTCATTTTTCAAACGTTTATCCAAACATAAATCACGTTTCACTTTTGACTTCTACTCAGAATTCCTTCTCCAAAATCACTTCTGCCAAAAAGTCACTTTTTTCACCGCTTATCCAAACGGTGCCATAATTAGGTAACCATACAAAAAGTATTCAAATTTTTTCAATGACACATTGTCATATCATGCAATGTGTCATATTTTTACGTAGATTTAGAGTTAAATGATAATATTTAAAAAATGGAATACCTGATAATATATAACTGAAAAATTTGCCGTAATGAATATAAGGACTTTAATATAAATATTTTTCTTAAAAAAACCATGAAAAGTGTGGGGTGTTTGTCAAACACTTACAATCAATTATAAAATATTTTTACATGATAAAACACCGTTAATGTACTTCGTTTGAATCACATAAAATTACTTTTTAAAAAAAGTTAATCTACGCACCGAGAGGTATCCTTCATCCGTGAACGTACGTGTAGGCCATGATTAGTGAATCACGTGCTTTGCCGGGCCACCGTATCGTGGCTCCAATAATGGTCAATCCCCACGCTATCATTTCCCCTGGGACCTCTTCCCCCTAACAAAACGACGACACCCATCTTCTCTCCTTCCTATCCCCTCCTCATTTGCCAAACAAATCAATTCAATTCACCGATTCCCTCAAATTATTCATTTGAATAACTACAATAAACATAAAAAAAAACTCAAGTAATTTACACCTAAGAATTTCATATATGTATATTTAACCAAAATTTTTACAACTTCATAATTACTATTGAGTTTAATTTTAATTTTCAGATGTAATCACTACTAGAAAAATGTCATTTAGCGACAGAAAAATCCATCACTAAATGGCTAGTTTCCTTCAGAAAATTTTCATTTAGCGATGAAAAATATTAACGACCATCGTTTCAGTGACGAAAAATAGTCATTTAGCGACGGATTTTCTGTCGCTAAATCGCATTTTTCTAGTAGTGAATTATCATTTCTGCTTTAATTTGCTCTCTTGTTTATATGTGTTTTTTTTTATTATTCTTCTTCAACCGAAGCTCATGTGTCATTTTTTACGAGAAAATCTGGGAAAAAGGTTCTGTTTACTTTCTATTCCTAAGAAGAATACTGTTTTTTTAACACACAGGAAAATTCTGATTTCTTACGGTGTGTGTGTGTGTGAAAAGGGAAAGTGGTAATGGTACTAATAAAAAGAGAAACATCATAGAGTCTTAATTAACGATATTAACAAGAAGAAAATTAAAAAAAACAAACAAACAAACAAACTGGGAGGACAAGCAAGACAAAGCAAAAGTCACTGTCCAAAATTTACATGCATGCACATCAATAGATAAAAATCAAACCAATGTGCGTGGTACTGTTGATTCGAAAGAATCCACGTTCAGGAGGTGAATGATGAGATTGTTCGGACTTTGGCGGTAAGCGGATGAGTAGTGTTGAATCAATGGTGGTAGAAGTAGAGCTCGTTTGGGAACACACAGTAGAGAAGTACTTTTATGAAAAGGATCTATATTCAGAAGGTGAATGATGAGATTGCTCGAACTTTGGCGGTAAGCGAATGAGTAGTGCATGATAAGATGCATCGACAATGGCCCCTCCGTTTGGATGAGCTTATGGAGAGCTTAAACGCATGTTCAACAGCAGTGTTTTTTCGTAAAACGAGATAATCTCTTTCACATATTTACCTTGATTCACTTAAAAGTACTTCTATACCGCGTTTTCAAACGGGTCCAATACGCGTGTGTTTGAATCAATGGTGGTAGAAGTAGAGCTCGTTTAGGAACACGCTAGAGAAGTACTTTTATGCAAGCCGAGGCAAATATACGAAGGAGATTATCTCGTTTTATCTTGACTGAACTTTGTTTTGAATGATTAGTGGAAATAAAATCATGATGTAAAATTACTAATTAAAAGATTTGAATTTTATTAAAGTAATATGCGCTTATATGATATGAATGTAATCAAAATATATAAATCAAAGTGAAAGATTAAAATTATAAAAATACTTAATGTGAATAATTTGGTAAATTAAATTAATGTCCGCATTGAGGATTTAACTAGCTAGTTGGTGAGTCTAAATCAAATTATTGGATCTGTTAGAATAATTTTAATCTTTCATCAATCAATTAATTAAGGTAGGGTCCATTTTTAGACTACTCTCTATCTTTATGGTTATTTTTCCTCTCCACAGGTTGAAGAAGTGAAAAAGAACAATCAATTTAGTTAGTGCATGCACGTAGTTTTTTATTTTTACCTAAAAAGTCAAATTAACCAAAGGTTGATTCAAACATACGAATTAACTACCTATGCTTAATATGGATAATTTGGGAAAACTCATGTTATAAACAAACTAAATTGAGGCCTCAAGTTTAATACTAAAATAAACATTATAATTAGTAGTTCATACATTTAATACATAAAAGAGTAGTACTAGCTAGTGTTGGTTTAATTAATTAATTAAAATAAAAGTAATGCTGAATAAATGGAACACGTGAGATGAATCATTCAGGCGTGGGTGCATGTATGCATGGGATGGGATGCATGCATCTCTCCATCTTCAATGCTTCATTGTTTTGTTATGTACAAACATTACAAATCCTAAATTCATTGTTTCCAAGTCAAATCATTGACTCTTCCTATTTCATTTCTCCCACGTCACCCTCACCCACACCCCCACGATGTCCCATAATATTATTTTTATTTTTAAATGATTAACAAAATTAAATTTATTGTTTAAATTTATTTATTTTAATGTATAAATAGATTGTATATTATTCTATATGTCATATAGAAAAATGATAAATATAAATACTTATAAGTAATGTATTTATCTTCTTTAATTTTATAAAATTGTTAACTAACTCTTACAATAACGAAGGCCTTATTCAACAATACTTACGAAAGCCCCAAAAGTTTGTTCAATAGTGTTTTTCTGTAAAACGAGATAATCTCCTTTACATATTTGACTCGGCTTATGTAAAAACACTTCTCAACTGCTTTCCCAAACGGACCATAAAAGTGGTAATTGATAACAATGGGCTTGTTTGACGGAGGGTTTCTAACATCCAAACGCACGTTCAACACTGTTTTTTCATAAAACAAGATAATCTCCTCCACATATTTACCTCGTCTTGCGTAAAAGTACTTTTAATCTATCTGAGAACGCGGTAGAGAAGTACTTTTACGCAAGCTGATGTAAATATGTGGAGGAGATTATCTCGTTTTACAGAAAGATATTGTAGAGATAAATTCAGACTTTAAACTAAAAAAAATTGTCAGTAGATTCATTCAGGTGCACATCTCTTTCATAGCCCTCAGCCTTCCGACCAGCTTCTTGTCATCGATCAAGTCCATCCATCTTTCTGGAATTCTCTTCCATATTCATATTCACTAATCGACATGCATGCATGCATGCATGCATGATTACTATATATATCTGTGTCTGTGGTTACTATGCTCTGCTATTTTTTTTTCTTGGAAAAAAGTTTATAAAATATCCTCATAACGTCAACATCTGAAATCAATTTTGCTTTCTACACTTGAACCGCAAATCAAACCGCAACACGTTTTAATTAATAGAAGTTACCGATTTCAAATTTTGAAAGTGTTCATTAATTAATTTGATCAAAGTTTTCATGGATTCATTCTATTTTTCATCCTACGAATATTTTCTTTTCCCATTCCTATCTCTGCACGTAGCATACGCTTTTTACATAGTGATCATAATCTTCAATATTATTTTTTCCCAAATAATCTTCAAATTATAAGGACTTTTTAAAACTATAGGAACTAACAGTTTTAAATATAGTGAATTCAAAAGATCAAAACCACTATTTTTAAATTTCAAGGGCTAAGAACCAAACCAGGGTAAACTATATGGATTAAAAACAGGTTTAACCCTATTTATAATAAGTCCATCAATTTTAATAAAATATTAATTAATTTTAACTTCGGAGGGGATTGTTGTGTATAACCCATTTCACAGATTTACTACGTAGACAGTAAATCACACAAAAAAAGTAACTTCCATTACTGATCTAAATAGGTATTGGGTCCGTTTGGAAAAGCGGTAGAGAAGTACTTTTATGTAAGTCGAGGTAAATATATGAAGGAGATTCTCTCATTTTATAAAAAACACTGTTAAACGTACTTTTGGAGAAGAGACGATTGTTTCTAAACAATCACACTGTGAAAATGTGTACGCTCGGATGAAGACACGCGTGTTTCAACCATGGCAGGTGGCAACACAGGGGATGGAAAGTGAGAAAATATATTAAAATTGATACCACCAAACAAAAACATTGGAGAGTGGTGAGGGGGTTTTTTTTCCACATGGGAAAGTGGTTCCTACACGTGCTACACAGGGGAAAGGTAAAACAAAGATTTTTTTTATAAAAAAAGGTTATACACACGATTGAGGGTGAAGAAAAAACGTGATCTGTATTTAATTAAGATAGTAATAATTTAATGGGGGCACTAATAAAATAAAAATAAATTAGCTGTCAGAAGAAGCAGGTGGGCGAAGGAGACGAAGAGTAGGACGAGGTACTCCGCTTGCTTCCCCTTAAACTAATTATTTACGCTGTCCCTTTTTGTAATTGCGTCATTAAAAAAATATTTTAACCATCGATATGGCCAACCGAAAAGGCAAAAAAAGGGGAATGGGATTCGGGTCAAAGCAGCGTGCCGATTATTTGAAACGCGTTGGCCGATTTTTTGAAGGCGGGTTCATGGAAACTGAGCTCTGATTTGATCCTTCGTCTATTGTGTGAGGATTCGCCGTCCATTCCCCCCCCTCAATCCTAAGATCGTTGTCTTTCTTTGTTCCCTTTTTGCCCCTCCTTCACAAATAATGTTGTTTGTCGTTTGTGGCCGTTAATGAGGACTGAGCTCATTCATTCTTAGAAACCATATGAAATCACAGCCGCCTTTGCGTTGTTCATGTCAGTAACATAACCAAATGCTTAATATTATTAATATTTAATTTAAATAGCTTGACTAAATTTCTATTTTGACGTGCTTGTTTATACTGTGCATTCCTTTTTTCAAGATAAAAAAATCATTGTAAAATTTATAAAAATTATTTTAAAAGTCATAAAAATTATTTTAAAATTCGTAAATTTTTTTTGGATTTCATAAATTCTTCTCCGAATTTGTAAATTCTTTTCTTCTAATAAATTTTTAAACGTTTTGAATTACTTTTCTTATTTAATTTACCGTGTGGATTTGTTGTCAACAATGTAGCACATGGCCACTGTAGTGTTACATAATTGATTTTGATGCAGACCCCACCAACAATTTCTCGTTGTGCTTGTATCAATCATTCCCCCGGGGTGATCCTTCAAAAACTGTTAAGAGGTTGTCTGGTTGTTAGTTTTAAAAATTAGGTTTTACTTTAAAATCTAAGTTTTATTTAAGTATTCTATTCTGGAGATAAAATTTAGGTTTTGAAAAAACTATTTTCTCATTAAATTACATCCTCTTTTATGATAAATTTTCTCTTTCATCTTTTTTCTTTCTTTCTTTTCCATATTTCCTACTTACTTTTTTCCTTGAACCACGTAAAAGCCAATAACTTCTCAAATATAATCACCTTTTAAAATATAAGTTTTACCTCAAAATCTGTAAAAGCTATTATCTCAAAACCTATTATTCAAAACATAGGTTTTGCCTCAAACTTCGTAATAGTTATTCTTAAACGAACTTCCAAAGTAGCCTAAGTATCTTTTGTAATGGGCAGGAAAAAACTATCACATATCATAATAATGGGACTCACTTGCTGCAACTAACTGTCTGTTTGAATTAACGGTGGAACTGAAACTATTTTTTTAACGTGATTTGCAGTTTATTAATTAAGTATATAAGAATAATTTTTTCTTGACTTGCGTACATGATTTAGTGCTAAATAATTTTTTCCAAGTGGCTAATGTCATTCTTAATAATGAGATCTCGTTTACACCGTAAATTATACTAAAAAATTTGGCATATATAGGATCGAAGGAAGGAAGTGTTATTTTTTGAAATATCAAATTTATTATTTAGTGCTAATTAACGTTATCATTTTCAGTAGAAAAAAATATCTATGCCTAGAAAAAATAGAGTGATAGCCACTTGGGATGATGAGTTCCAAAATAATCAATGAATAGATATGAGTTCCAAAATAATCATGTGTTCTAACCTTCTTCGTATAATAAGAAAAGCTGAAGGTCTAATAAATTGTTCCTTTCGTCCTTTGCACGAGTTCTGATTAATTATTTTACGTGAATTAAAATATTAGTTTGAAATTAATTACTTTTATAAAACATCATAATTATCCTCAATAAATGTTATCGATGACAATAGTTTGGTTATTTAGTTATTAAATTTTTATGGTCAGCTGAGGAGATTATGTGGAAAGAATTAATGCTTCAGACAAACTGGGAAGAGTAATTACTTCGTGAAAGAAAAAACACTTTCGATGTCATAAAAAACACTTTTGATCAAGATAATAAAATAAAATAAAATAATATTAGCAACAAAAATTCTGCTTTTCCCTTATAATAACTTCTGTCGTTAATGTTAAAACAAATACGTAATATCTCCAAAAGAAAATGTTTTTGAAATATTTATAATTTTATTTGGCAATATAAAATGGCCATAAAATAATTAGAACATGATGATTTTTTTTTAAAAAAAATTGTATAGATTGTTTTGGAGGTTGAATTTGAGAATATTTGGAGAAATAAAGGGAAGAAAAATATATGGAGAAACAGGGAACAGAAGATGTTCTGTGTTTTAGTGAGGATGTGGATTAAATGAGTGTTAATCCAAAAAAAAAAGGGAAATGAGCATTAATCATTGGGGGGCAAAGCTTATAAATGAACATTAATTATGGTGTGAGTGACTTGAATTTTGGATCAAGTCATTTTTCTAAAATTATAAACCAGATGAGGTAATTACTTTTTATTTTCTCTTTTTTTTAAAAAAAAACTTGAAATGTAATCATGAGAAAATACCATAAAGATCCATAGAAGGAATGCAATAGAATGAAAACGGATCTATATTGCTAATATATATTACTTCTTCATAATTATATTCATTCTTTGATAAACACGGCACTTGAGAGTCTGGTTGGGTCCCACGACATGAGGGTCCGGTTTGAAACCACCTTTGAAAAAATTAAATGTGCGTTTAACAGTGTTTTTAGTAAAATAAGATAGTCTCCTTCATACATTTACCTCGTAAATGGTAAAAACACTTCTCCACCGTGTTCCCAAATAAGCCTGATGGCCCTGTTTGGCAAGCAGTGGCTTATTTTCATAAGCACGTTCAACAGTGCTTTTCTGCAAAACGAGACAATCTCCTCCACATATTTGCCTCGACTTGTGTGAATAAGCACTTATAAGTGGCTTATGGCAGTTTGCCAAACGGGCCCTAGACGTTTTCAAAGTGATTTAACCAATCATGTATCCAACCGATTGAAAATTAACTTGATGGTTGGTTTTAATTTAAACATTTTGAATCATAAATTTCAATTGGCCGGTTTGGATTTTTGGAAAATGAAGTTGGGGTAGGAGTTAAGTGATGCGATATGATTTATGTTTAGATTGAAAGTAACATAAATGATTTTTTGTGAAACTGAAACTTGTTTAAATAAATATTTAAGAAATAAGTTTGAGTGAAAAATGAATTCAAATGACATGAATCTCAATTAGTTTGAGCGTAAGAACATGATGATTTACAAAAAGTTTATTTGAACTCTGTCTAAAGTTTATTCTTTAATTTTATAAGAAGGTAGTTTTAAATATAAAATTATTGAATCTTTGGATAATTTTCATCATTTTTCAATTGAAAAGAATACAGGACACATTAAGTTGCCTTTGTTTTTCATTATGTTTCTCTCTGTCCACATTTAGAATTTAAAAGTAATTATCCATCGTGACTTTTCAACTAGAAGCACATCCCCATGTATCACCAATCCAAACAACCATTTTCCATTAAAAGCAGCTTTTTCACCATGCATCATGATTTTTTCAGTCTCAACGTTGTACCAAACGCATTCAGATTGTGATCGATAACAAATATTCTGTAGAATATTTGTATATGTGAGACTGAGACTGGTTTATAATGTAGGATGGATTGGGGATGGTACTCTAATAAGTTGCTAAATTTTGTCACTTTCAAATGAGGTTGATAATGATAACGATTCTCACAATCACGACCCATTCACATTGCTTGTAAATAATACACCGGTGCTGTTTAGCAATCTGTTAAGAAGCCTCAAAAGTACGTTCAACAATATTTTTTCCGCAAAACAAGATAATCTCCTCCACATATTTATCTCGGCCTACGAAAAAGAACTTATCTATCACGTTTCCAAAGGGACACAATATACATTAATATTTTAGAATATAACTAAATAACTTATTAACTATTTTAATCTCTTAAAAAAATCAATTGGTTAAAGAGATATTTCACATTATTCTCTATTGGCCCTTGTATAATAAACTTAATATTGATCTGACATGTAAAAAAAGTACGGTCATTAGTTCTAATCCAGTTGCTTTGTTTTATATTAATTCCTCACTACTTCCTATCTGTATCTTTCAATATACAATCACTTTTGTAACTAAAAAAGAGAGCATATTTTTCGAAGTTGCTATTTGTTATATCAATTAGATATTTGATAGTTTTAAGGAATGTTTAATATTTTTGTTCCATATGTGCTCATATTTAATAAATGTTGCAATGGAGAGTAGAAATTATTGCAATGTTGAAGTTTAGTGTAATTAATAAAGATAATATTAAAAATTACTTAAATTCTTCCATAAATTTAATATTTTTAACCATATTTGTTCTTACATTTGAATTGGTTAGAAATTTATGATCATATGAAATAGGCCCTCGATTTTCTTAAGCAATATTGAAACACTATATTATTTTATCTGGAGTAAAAATAAAGACAGATATTATAATAAAACAGAGAGTAGAAGATGATAAATATAATACTGTAATAATTTTTTGGTGGGACCAGGAGTTCATTTTAATCTCAAGGATTAATAAAACGCCGTCTTTTTCAGTGAGTGTGTCCGATTAAATCGCCACGCCTTTTTCCCGGAGGAGGCCACTTTCTTTCTTGCTTCGCCACTCCGTTCTCGTCACTGTGTCCCTGACTCCCTTTTTTAACCTAAAATTCAACCCAAATGCACTCCCAAATCCGGATGAGCCCCAAATCCTCCCTCAACCACTAGCTACCTCACTCTCCTTCCTCTCTCGCTTCTTCTTATTCTAGTCACACCACCGCACAAGCTCACTCTGCTTCCTTCCTCTTCAGCACCTGTCTTTTCTCTTCTTCCGAGGCTTTTTATTCCGGGCTAGACCTGTGGATGAATGACAGACTATAGATCGCCGCCGACGATGAATCTTTGGACCGATGATAACTCCTCCGTTATGGACGCTTTCATGAGCTCCGATCTATCTGCACTCTGGCCTGCTCCGCCTCAGCCCCAATCCTCTGCGTCCACTACTACTCCGGGACCTGACCCCACCAAGCCTCTCTCTCAGTCTCAGTCTTCCGCTGCTCTCTTCAATCAAGAAACGCTTCAGCAACGCCTTCTGGCTTTGATTGAAGGTGCCAGAGAGAGCTGGACCTACGCTATCTTTTGGCAATCGTCGTACGACTACTCCGGCTCGTCCTTGCTCGGCTGGGGCGATGGGTACTACAAAGGAGAGGAGGATAAAGGAAAAGGGAAGGCCAAAGCGCTATCGTCTGCGGCGGAGCAGGAGCACCGGAAGAAGGTTCTACGCGAGCTGAATTCCCTTATTTCTGGATCCTCTACCCCCAACGACGATGCCGTGGACGAAGAAGTCACCGATACGGAGTGGTTCTTTCTCATTTCCATGACTCAATCGTTTGTCAACGGCGACGGGTTACCGGGTCAGGCCTTCTACAATTCCACCCCTGTCTGGATCACCGGTGGGGAGAGGTTGGCGGCTTCGACTTGCGAAAGAGCGAGACAGGGTCAGGTGTTCGGGCTTCAGACTCTGGTTTGTATACCATCGGTGAATGGGGTGGTGGAGCTGGGATCCACTGAATTGATTTTCCAAAACTCGGATCTGATGAACAAGGTGAAAGTATGGTTCAATTTCAACAATCCAGATATTGGTTCGTGGCCTCTCATGACTCCTAATGCCGATCAAGGTGAGAACGACCCTTCCTCGCTTTGGCTTAACGATCCGTCTCCTGGAATTGAAATAAGAGATTCCACCAACACCACTACTGTTCCGGCTTCGGTTCCGAGCTCGAATAACAGTCACAACGTCCAACCAGTGGCTAAGCCAATGCAGTTTGAAACCCCAGTTTCGAGTACTTTGACTGACGCACCAAGTGTTGTTCATGTCCCGAATACTCAACATGGTAACCAGCAACGGCAACCGCAACAGCAATCGCAGAGCCAGGGGTTCTTCTCGAAGGAGTTGAACTTTTCCGAATATGCGTTCGACGGAAACGGCCCAAAGAACGGGAATATGCATTCCTTGAAGCCGGAATCAGGGGAAATTTTGAACTTTGGGGAGAGCAAGAGGAACTCCTATGGTGGAAATGGGAATTTCTTTTCAGGACAGAGTCCATTTGTTGCAGAAGACAACAAAAAGATGAGGTCACCTACTTCCAAGGGTAGTAACGAAGAAGGAATGCTCTCTTTCACTTCCGGTGTGATCTTGCCTGCTTCTAATATGAAGTCTAGCGGAGGTGGCGGGGGGGATTCCGATCACTCGGATCTTGAAGCGTCGGTGGTGAAGGAAGCGGATAGTAGCAGAGTGGTAGAACTTGAAAAGCGACCTCGCAAAAGAGGACGGAAGCCGGCGAATGGCAGGGAGGAGCCTCTGAATCACGTTGAAGCAGAGAGGCAGAGGAGAGAGAAGCTGAATCAAAGGTTCTACGCACTTCGTGCGGTGGTCCCAAACGTGTCAAAAATGGACAAAGCATCTCTCCTGGGCGACGCCATATCTTACATCAACGAGCTCAAGTCGAAGCTCCAGAATCTAGAATTAAACAACAATGATTTACAGAAGCAGCTGGATTCAGTCAAGAAGGAGCTCGAGCTGGCCACTAGTAAAGATTCTCGTGCGCCTCCACCAGATAAAGAACAAAAGACATCCAACGACCAATCAAACGGCAAGCTAATAGATTTAGACATCGATGTGAAGATAATAGGTTGGGATGCAATGATTCGAATCCAATGTAGCAAGAGGAACCATCCAGCTGCGAAGTTGATGGCGGCTTTAGAGGAGCTAGACCTGGAAGTGAACCATGCGAGTGTGTCTGTAGTGAATGATCTGATGATCCAACAAGCGACAGTAAAGATGGGAAGTCGATTCTACACGCAAGAGCAGCTCCGGCTAGCACTTGTATCCAAGGTTGGAGATGTCCGATAAGTCCTCCACAACACTGGGGATGGATTTTGATTAGTGTATCTATCTCATCTTCATCCTGTTGATGTAGGACTCTGGGACAATTTTAAGGCTTCCCGGTAGCTAGCTAGCAACCCCTGTAAAATACCACTGTTCCTTTGTCTATCTCTTTTTTTTTTTTTGGGTAGCGACATCTTATTTAAGAGGTAATTCTCCATGGATTATGTGGTGAGCAAATATAGGTTAGCTCCCAGGAAGTGAAAGCTGAGTATTTTTGTATCAATATTGTCTGTTTAGATTGTACATAAACTGTGATAAAATTTGAACCTCATGAAATCCTGCGTATTTATCCATCTTACATTTGTTGAATCTGTTCAAGTTCTGTCTGTAGTTGCATGGTGTGATATACGTCGGGGAGAGAGACAGTGTGGTATTATTATGATTGATTTAATTGTCTGGTTTCTGGCTAGGAACAAGAGGGGGAGGCACAGTGTGTGGTTGCTCAACTCGGTGCTTCCTTTTCAGCCATGTGAAAAATGCTTAAACCTTTCCCTTTCTCTTCCTGTTAGTGCTCTGTTTCTTGTATGAGCATCCGCATATTGGGTTCATTTTCGTGTTTGACTAGCTCTCTCTCGTTTTTCCCAGTGACTTTGGGTTCTTCTTGCGGTAAATACAAACCTGTTGAGAAGTGTTGACCATACCTAATAAGCTCACCCCCAAAATCCATTTGCGTTTGGACACTGTCATATTCACCGACATGCTTCGTAGGAATATGGAAAGAAAAAACATTTGATCCTCTTCTGCCCCCAGAATGGGTTGGGTATCAGGTTTTTGCTGTGTGTTCCAGGAATCACTAACAGCATTAGAAAGAGATCCTTGAAAGGTCTTATAATAAGAGGTGGTTTCTTCTGCCCCTTATGGGTGTTTCCTGCGTTCTTTATTTGCAGGTAAACAACTCACTCATAAAATAATAATTAATGATTGTTGAATTTGAATCACCCTCTCAAGATGTGTTCCATTTATGAGATTCGCCTCTCTCTTAAATGATGCCATGAAAAATCAGATCTTTTCTTTTGGAGTAGATCATTTGTCAGCCAGCCAAACTCAAATTACTGCGCTGACCAATGCATTTAAAGATCAAACTGAGTTACCACTGAGTTGAATATAATGAAAGGGGTTAGTCTATAATAACGTGATACACCAACGTTCAGAAGGATATTGATGCTTTAGAAAAAGAAGACAGAGTTTTGCTTGTGGGGACCATTAAATTAATCATATAGAAAATATGGCACTATGTTGCAGCAGATACGAATCAACGATGTTGGTTAGTTAATGTGTTGCTGAAACTGATTTCAAAAATTGGAAATGCTTCGCTGTGTAGTGCCCCACAAAAACTCGTGTGTGTGTGAAAGGGCTACTTGGAATGTTTCCTTCACCATTCAATCTTATGCTATGTTTGGTATGGTGGAATTGAGAGATGGAATTGGAAATAGAATTCATTTCTTATGTTTGGTATGGTGTAATTGGGTGGTGGAATTGGAAATGAAAATGGAAATTGAATTCAAAATGGGTAGAAATGACTTCCATGGTGTAACCCTTGGAATGATATTCAATTCCCTGGAATTGATTTTGGTAGAAATGGAGATGGAGGTGGAAATAGAAATGAAAATGAAGATGGAAATGAGGATGTAAATGAGTTTGAAAATGGAATTCATTTTCTATGTTTGTCCCACTAGCAACGTTTGATTTCCTATTTTTACAAAACTAATTATTTTGCTTTTAAAAAAATATTGAAAATTATTTGGTATTTTTTTTCACTCAATTGCTTTATAAAACAAACAAATAAGAATCTATCGTGTTTCTAGTAGTTTTTTTGTCATCTAGAAACTAAGAAAAAAACAGAAAAATAACCTTATCTTGATTCCGCCACTTAACTGTTTGATCCCTCATGTCTTGAATTTGAACTTGCTTGGCCCTTCGAGCTTCACTCTCCGGTCTCGATCTTCTCAAATATGATTTTCAGAACCATCATAGGGTGCATTTCCGTGTGCGTTTGGACTTCCTAAACGCACGTTTAACAGTATTTTTTTATAAATCGAGATAATCCCTTTCACATACTTACATCGTAAATTGTAAAAGTATTTTCCACCGCTTTCCCAAACGGGCACTGATAGATTTTTTCCCCTAACACTTGTCTTGAAAAGTCCTAACTTCGAGGAAATATCCTAAGAACATGTTAAATTTTAAACAGAATGAAATGTGATGACAATAATGCATTTATATTTTAATCCCTCATGATCAAATATTTGATTTTATTTTTAAATAGATCAATTATATCCAGCACCAAGTGGGGTGGTGGAGGAGCTTTTGTCTCTTCAAAACACCCACCAAATTATTAAGTGGGATTTACTGTATTTATAACCTTAAACCCTTTTAATTTTTATCATTCCCTTGCAAGCACAAGATTAAGACCCTTTTTTTTTTGTAGAGTTACAAAAGCATGCTTATATAAATTAAGACAAAACTATTTCCATATACTTACCTTATATACCGTAAATCACGTTAAAAAATTAGTTTTTACCATTAATAAGCCATGAAAACATCTTTGCTTCCTGTAAAGGACAAAATTATGAGACTTATTAAGCAGCATGATGAGATTAACTTAAGAAGCACCTCACCTCACGTCCGCAGTTTTGGGCCCACTAATTTTCCACGCCCCCACACAACAAAATATACCTAATTAAGGTCAGTTTGAAAAAGTGGTAAAAAAGTATTTTTTTTTCAAGTCGAGATAAATATATAAATGATATTACCTCATTTTACGATAAAAATACCGTTGAATGTACGTTTGAACCCTATAAACACTAAGTTAAACAGGCACTCAGTCACTCAACTATGTGAGGCCCTTTTGATTTGGACACCCAGGAGAAACACAATTAATGGTTATTGCATAATGCACTTATTTTTTTTAAAAAAATTAAAAATAAGCACATTACAGGTGGATGTTCCAGATTCCTGAGTGGTATGAAAGCGAGATTAATTAATAGTAAATACTACTTAAGATATGAATGTGTTATTTATAAGGGATTCGATTTTCTTTTTCTTTCTTTTATTGTAATTTTATTTTTTAAATTGTTGTTTAAGATTCCCTTGGTTTGATTGATTTGGTTGATTTGTTCCGTAAGGAATATTTTTTTTTTTTTACTAAAGCCAACAAAAATATTTTGTTGTTTGGCCGATTTTATATTTGGGTGGATTAAACATTTAGTCAATAAATAGGTTTTGCTTAAAGAGAGATAGGAGAATGATTGAGACCTAAACTGAAGAAAAATGGAAGAAGGATAGATGCCGTCAAAGGTGGCGTTTAATTAATCAAACAATTAATTAATTAATTAAATCCCTTTCCTTTAGCAATGCCTAAAGTAATATACACGCTAAACACACTATTTTGACATTAATAACAAATCCAATCATATTTGTACATGTGGGGGCCATGAAGTCATCATATATAAATATGATTATATAATAAACCCTCTTGAGAAATTCCTCTGTGCAATGGTGATCTATATCATTTATCCATTCTCCTAATAAACAAAAAAAAAAACTCTAATAACCTATTTGTCAGCCCTAATTAATTCTGAAATTTCTTTCTCCGGCTTTTATTTTTTCTTTCTCACATGATTTTCAAAGTAAGGTGGAACCCGCAAAGGCATTCGAAGCATTTTGATTGGAGATGTCGTAAATGCAATGGAACATTTAGTACATACAAGAATTTTTTATACTAAATGTAAAATGAGACTAAAAAACCTTTTTTTTAAAAAAATTAAGTTTATTATTACCATGATACATATAAATTCTAAATGACCATCACTAAATGTATAAAGGACCAAATATGAATTATTTTAAAATATAAATTCTAAATCTAAAATTAAATGTGGGGAATGAAAGAAAAATCTAAAGTTATATAGTTTCAAATTAGCTATTTCCTATAAAATGAGTTGTCAACTGCTTATTAAGAGTAATCGATACTTATTAAAGCAAACTTGATTTAAGATTTTGTAAGTTTCACTTTCTTTTTCTGCCGTACTCCCTGTAAATATTCTTTAAACCTCATATTCATTATCTAAAAATAAAATATTTAACCTTTAGAAACAGGTTCACTTGTTGGAAGAAGAGATGCTATGTCAACAATTTCACCAACTTCAAATCAATATGGGTTGGGTTTAACACGAGGGATTAGATCCTTATGTGGTAAATTGTGGTTCAAATCTCCAATGACATGTACTAAATCCAATTCTTGTTACAGCAATTCAAATACAAAAAAAATTAAAATTCTGTTTAGTGATAATGCAAATGACCTATGTTTAGTTGATATGGATCAAAGTCAATTCAAACGCAAGACTGAATACCTAACAACACTTGCATGACGCAACCATCTAACGTTCACATTAAAGGGTGTTAAATTTGGCCGTTAAGCCGGTAAATCCAAATCAGTCTCAAAACAGTAAATTGTATATAATCTTAATTCTTAATTGTCCCAGAATGAAAACTAGTTTGACCACAAGAACAATAAGATAAGGCATTACACAATATCAAGACCGTAATGCCCAAATAAGAAATTACGTAACAGAACTAAATATAGCAACAAATTGTTCTTACCTTAACAAATATCAGTTTCATGACCCACGTTTCACAACCCCATTTGTTTCATCACCCACCACCTCCCTCCAATCCTCCCTTAATCACAGAAAGAAAGAAGAGCTTAATTTGGTTGCTTGGAACACGCGTAACACAATGAGTCTAAGCTGTCTTGCCTGCAACCAGGTTCTTCAGAAGACAGATTCCTATAGGGAGTATTTCTCAGAAAAGCCCAACCTTAAGAAAGTGCGTTGTACCCCGGTGGAGAGAACGTGGTCGGGGCATATTGCTCGGGAAGATCAAGAGCGAAAAGAACGACCTCTGATGAGGATCAAGAGAGAACATCGCCGTGCTGTGAGCACGGGATCTGCTGTTCTTCCGGGCAGCGTTGAACCGAGGCTAGTGAGAAGCCCTGGGATGAGAAGGGACTGGAGTTTTGAGGATTTGGCAGGCAAGAACATAACGAGGAGGGAGTCATGAGCCCCTAAATTGTTGAATCGTCTCTAAAAGCATTGAGAATAATTCATATATTTCTTCTTCTTTGGCCATTTCATTCATTTGTATAATTTGATTCACTGATGCTGATGGGAGATTACTCAAAAAATGTATATTCAAGGGGGTGGGGTGGTTTGTCCATTGTAAACTGGTGTTTCAGGAACTCGATACAAATTCATCAAGCTTCTTTTTTAACATCACTGAATATGATTCTTATTCTTTTAACTTTTCTGGGCACGAAACTTCTGCTTATAAATGTAATTTCCACATTAAAAAGGGACAATCCAATGCACAAATCTTCCATCGGTGTGGTATGAGGAAGGATAGATGAATACGGTTAATGCAACTTCAAGGTAACTTCAAACCATCTCTGTTTACCACAAAAGGGCAGTCTAATAAACGTTTCACCACAACCTTCTGTGAAGATGGCCTTCCAATATGGTTCTTGCTAGAAAATGACCATGCTTCTAACTTACGTTACACTTGTCTTTCGATGCTCCTCTTCCATCTGCAACAGAAAAAGTTCGCAGAATTACACAGAATAACTTCCGCTTATAAACCTCAGCAAAATTCAAGTATTTAACAAATACTGCAATCAGTGGAAATGTGATATTACATATCTTAACGCAGCATTCTTTTACATCATACAATGTCTATCGTACAATAAAAGACCACTGAGAAGAGTGAGTCTTTTAAGAAAAAGGGGAAAAATTCTAGGTTTCCTTTTTTCTAGCTTCTGCCTTCCAATCTCTTCGACTCAGCACAGTTCTAGGAGTTTCATTGTTAACAACGCTAGGAGATCCAGACCGGATTTCCCTTTCCTGCGTCATCTCTGCCTTCCCAGAGGCTAAGCGTGCTGCTTTAGATTCACTGGTTAGTTTCGAAATATGATCCCTAGATCCATTAAGTGTCACTTCTTCACGCTTAGGAGTGTGAGCCCGTCTTGCATCCTTTTTCCAATCTCTATTGCAATATACGCGAGTCATAAAAATGTGGTTGCCATTTGATTGTCGTTCTTCTTGAGGTGTTATGGGTGTAATGTCGCTTACCGCAGAAGACTTCTTGGTCTCAGCTTCAAGACGCTTACGGGCTCTGTATCTACGTTGACGCTCTCGATTCTTTAGGCGTCGAGTCAGGATGTCACTTCGGCCTTTAATATGTCCTCTTTGGTCAGTAGGCTTCATCATAGGATTATCTTGTGTAACAGCAGCACTCACAGTTTTCTTGTTTTCCATTTTCAGCATAGGGTTAGCATCTGCAGACAGTCAAGAAATTGGAAACACGTTATTAGAGCTCAACGAGGTAGAGATAACTAATAAATTTCTTTGGACCTGATAATTGTCTGAACTTTGAACATGACAATTAAGAAAGCATGGCAGTATTTAAAGAATTAAGCATGACAAAAGATGTCATAATCTACAATGATAAGATGATATAATCAAACTAAAACTATACCCATCAATACCAAGCAATTAATATCCTAAAAAAAAAAAATCCTTCCCTGTCGAGAGCTTCCCTTCTAAATTGTCAAGTGGAATCAAATGACGTTAAAATGCCAATCCTTGAACTTCTGCTTTTCAGAGGAGTTGAATGTAAAGAAAAACAAAGAAGAAATGCTGCTAGCAGCAAGAGAGAGAAGGGAGAAGAGAATTAAGGGCTTGTTTGGAAACTTAGATTCCGAGGCAAGACCTATGTTTTGGATAATATATTTTGGAAAATAGCTTTTACAGATTCCGAAGCAAAACCTAGGTTTTGAAAAGTGATTGTTTGGGAAGTTATTAGCTTTTACGGATTTCGACGCAAAAAAGTTGGTAGGAAAGAGGACAAAAAAAGAATGAAAAGTAGGAAATAGGAAAGAGAAGAAAGAAAAAGTATAAGAGAAAAAAGAGAAAGAAAGAAAAAATAAGAAAGAGGAAAGAGAAAGAAGGAAAAAAGTAGGAAAGGGGAAATAAGAAAAAGTATAAAAGAGAAAACATAGGTTTCAAACTGAGGTTTTGTAACCAAAATAGCTTTTTTGAAAATTTTTTGTGCTTGGAAAAAACCTATGCAAACAAACCTTAAGTTGAAAACAGTAACCTTTCAACCTTAGACCCTAAATATCTTATTTATCCAATAGATCTGGGCAGCAAGGGGATAAAACAAATTTCAGGATATTCCATAACAACTCCCTGGACTCACAATCTCATGAACTTCATACCAGTTCATTGATGGCTCCCTCAATCATATTTGGTGATTAGTCAACACTCCTCTGCCTCTTTCTCTCGTTAATTATTTTTTTTTATCAACTCTATCAATTATTCTTGAACTTGATCATCCAACTCTCCCATAAAATGGGTCATGGAATTTTCATTTGCCCATCTTGCAAACAGTGGTTTGCAACTCAAAAGGGAAGCAGGGTGAAACAATGCAGCAGTGCAGGCTACCAGTAAACCCTCTGAGTAGGACAGCTTCTAGAACTTTTACATGGCAGCAACCTCATCAACATCCCTCAGGTTCCTCTCCCAAGGACAGCCCCCAAGAGTGCTTTTCTTTTTTGATACATCTCTCTATTGTCTTTAATCTTTTAAATACTATTCGGCCTTCTCTTGGATGTTATACTAAATAACACGGCTTCTAAAGGTCTTCAATCCACTGCTCACCAGTGGCAATTTCAATTTTATCCCACAACAAGTAAAGCCTCTCACTTTTCTGGAGGCATTGCTGGTGACATGATTAAAAAGAATTGCTACTACTCCTATCAGCAAAAGTGTGCACGCATGCACACACAAAGGAGGTAAAAATTGTCAAGATCAAGATGTTCAGAGGGTTGTATTAGGCTCTTGATTGCCGATGTAAAACTCTGTATAATCTCTATGCATGGATAAGCATGTTCAGTTTTGCACTCTACAACAGTTAAGTATACCGGTCATTAAGGCAAGTGATATGGCAAATCCCAGAGCATGCACATCAAATCTCTCAATCATCTATTCATCTAATTCCATAGTTCTAATTCATTTTTTAGATCAGTCAATTATACGCACACTACAAATATTCTTTAACTGATCAACTTCCTGTTTCTTTCTCTTCCACATAAGTCCTGATCATCCAACAATTCAAATAACTTGTTTGGTATGCTGGAATTGATTTTGGTGGAAATGGAAATGAGGATGGAAATAAAGATGGAAATGAGGATGGAAATAGAGATGGAAATGAGGATGGAAATAGAGAGAAAAAAATAAGGGGCCAAAAAATCAATTCCATGGAATTGAATACAATTCCATGTGTTACATCATGGAATTCATTTCTACCTATTTTGAATTCCTTTTCCATTTCCATTTCCAATTCCACCTCTCAATTCCTCCATACCAAACATAGGAAATGAATTCCATTTCCAATTCCACCTCCCAATTCCATGATACCAAACATAGGACAAGTGGAATCTCCTTTATTCATCAATCTTGTGACAACACAAACAGATCTAAATTAGGAAATACACAGCATACGTAAAAAATCATAAACTAGTACGCAAACTATTGTGTCAAGTAGAGTGGTATTACTTGTCTGGAAATACTTCTAAAGTCGCCTTAGTTCATGCGTTCATGCCCTAATATTGGCTATATACGATCCATACGGCACTATTTGTATTTTGTAATGCTCCAGTGATCCACCCGATCAAACAGGGTTATTATTAGGCAACACCATATTTGATGACGTAGACAACAATTACATCATCAAAGACGAGTATTTGAAACCTCGCTAATCAAGTGATCCTTAAACACGCATACATTATAATGCGGGAGTCGCATGCGAAAGCATCGGTAATATGGGAAAGTCATCACCACCTCGAATCCCCACCCCCACCGACTCAAAGGAATATATGCAATCAGCCAGGTCCAACTTCATATAATTCATCTAATTTTTAAGGCCACTTGAATCAATCAATTGCTAAACTAAAAAGCCGCAACACAATGCCTTTGCCAGAGAAAGGAGCAGCGAACAAAAAAGGAATTTCCTAGAGAACAAGCATATAGTATTCAATAGACCAGGACTAAATAAGTTGCAATAAACTGCAGAGACCGGAAAGAGAACGGTTACTGACAGGGGATTTCCCGTCCGGTAATCACAGAAAGACAAGCAAAGCTATGAACACGTTTGAAGGTAAATTGAGATGAATTTGAAACTACGGGTGCGAGTCAAAATAGCAAGCAGAGTTGTCGCATTACCTTCTGAGCGCAGATCTGTACTTGGTCTTCGATATTCTTACACATCCAGAGTGACACGAAACTCTTGCACGCCAACAGACCATGGAAATTGAAAAAAGAAAGACAAAGACCTGCTCGAGAAACAATAAAAAACTTGTTGAGGTATTCAACAGTGGCGCAGTTGGATGGCAAGTAGGTCTCATAGCTTCTGAGAGATCCTGAGGTCCCGAGTTCGAGCCTCTCTTACCCCACATTACATTTTTCTGTACACGATCACATCCAAGCCAGACCAACATGCCATGCATGGTTAAGCCCGAAGATTAGTAAATAATTATTTTCATAATATTTTATTCCTCTCTCTGACTAAGAAGGGGGATCAAACACACACACCAAGGAAAAGAACTAATATGCTAAAAACAAGGGCACTTAGATCAAACGTTCTATCTAGAACTTGAGATCATTCCTTCTTTCTGCTTTGGCGAAACTGTTGTTGACAGGCCTTTTTTTTTTCCTTGCCAAAGATTTGACAGGTCTTAACTCTTAACTTGCAAAGCATCTGAGAAATCAAGTTATATATAGGCACACACTCACTTCCGTTTACATATATGTATATATATATGCTCTCTCAGGTCTCCCTCCTACAACCCAGTCGAACTGTGAATCTCAGTGTCCTCAAGTAGTTCATCTTTTTTATCGCTTTGTCTCTAATTCTTTTCTGACTCCTTGATCTCTCTTCAGACCATCATCACATGCAGAGGGCCTTGCACGTGTGTGAATCTGTGGAAGCGAAACAAACAAGTTTCCTAAAGCTAGTCTGTGATTTCAAACATTCATCGAGCACAAGAAAAGCTCCAAAGGCTGGATGGATGGATGTATGTATGTACGTATGCCTATGTGCTTGTATGTCAAAAAAACATTGAAAAATAAGTTCACACCAAATTCCTTTCAATCATGTTGGAAGGATAGCTTCAAATATTAATCCAAACGGGCCTTATTTATAGGTGAGGAGCAAAAGTAGTAGCAGTAGTTCATTCTGTCAACTTAAAAATCTACATTCAAGTTGTAACATTCGTCATATATCAGCACATAATTAGCAAGTGATGAGTCATGCATCAACTAAACAAACCCATTGCCTAAAACTAGCTAGCTTTGATAAAGGTATGCGTAGCTTTTAAGTGCTTGTTTGTGAAACCACCAAAATCATTTAAAAAATTATTTTCACGTAAGTTGAAATAGAACTCTTTTTACACGCTTATCTGAAACTCCATAAAATTATTTAAAATACTCATTAATACTGATAATTCTCTCTCATTATGTGAAGAAATATGTTAGAAATGGTGTCACAAGACAGGGATATTAAGATGGATATTTATATAGTCTCATCTTCACTCATATGTATATTTGCTCTTCTATTATATAATATAATTTCTGAAAATCATGTAGTCCAAGCCCTCCTGCATATTTGCATAACATAGGATGTTTTTTCATTTAGGGCCCATTTGGTTCGCTGAAAATATGACGATGGAAATGGAAAATCACGATTTTCCGTCGGTGGCGGTCGTTTGGTTCAATGAAGGTGATGGAAAATGGCTTCCCACGGGAAGCCCGTACGCGTGAAAATCTTTTCCCATCAAAGCCAAATTCAATGTCGATGGAAGAGGCAGAAGATGAAGTTATCCTCATCCGCGTTCTCACTCTCACTTCTCAGACCATCTTCTCCGTCGTTCGTGTGCTCCTGCGCGCCCTTGCTCTTATTGTGTTGCTTAACGTTGCATTGATATCATCACTGAAGAAGTAGATGTCGTCGTAAAAGACAACGGAGAAGACGACGAAGATGATAGAAGACGACGGTAGAAGACGCAGACGACGGGGGAAGATGCAGACGAAGACGAGGAAGATGCACCACATTGTAATTGCGATTTTCCACCTATAGATTTTGGTTGTTATGAGATGCATACATATATAATTATATTATAATAAAGCTTTGAGCACCTTCGAATGGAAGAATAAAGAACAAAAAACGAATGAAGAACGAAGAACGGCGCTGGAGAAGATGAGCTCATCCTCAGCTCATCCGAATGTGTTGAAGATGTGATGAAGATGAAGAGTGTCATTCGAATGAGGCAAAGGCTCATTCAAATGACACCCTTCCAAATTCCACTATGAAGCGAATGTTGTCATTCGAATGGGAAAATGCTCATTCGAATGAGAGGTTTAAAATTTTCAATATGCATTCGAATGTGTTGAAGATATGGTGAAGATGAATGGTGTCATTCGAATGAGGCAAAGGCTCATTCGAATGACACCCTTCCAAATTCCACTATGCAGCTGAAAATGAAGGGTGTTATTCGAATGGGAAAAATGCTCATTCGAATGAGAGGTTTAAAATTTTCAATATACATTCGAATGTGTTAAAGAAATGGTGAAGATGAAGGGTGTCATTCGAATGACACCCTTCCAAATTCCACTACGAAGCTGAAAATGAAGGGTGTCATTCGAATGGAAAAATGCTCATTCGAATGAGAGGTTTAAAAATTTCAATATGTATTTGTGTTGAAGATAGGTGAAGATGAATGGCCTTATGTCTCATTTGAATGAGTCCCTTCAAAATTCAATTATCCATTCAGTGGTGATATATTCTCAGCTCATCTTCAACAACGAAGAAAAGAGGAACATGAAGACGAACAAATAAATCGTAACGGAGAAGATGAACTGCAGACGTCGCCCATGTGAAAATGGCTTCCTAGGAAAATCCATTTTCAGTCGTCCGTGTGAAAATCTTTTCCGACCAAAAAGGTGGGAAGCAAATTCAGTTGCAAGCAAAAGACATATTTGACCTTCGTGTGTTGAAACATAAACTCATTGCACTGCCGATGACGGAGAAGGGAGGAACAGAGGCTGAAGACGAAGCCAGAGAAGATGAACTTCATGTGTTGCATGACGTTGCAAATAAATCATTTATCTCGAAAAATCTGAAAATAGAACAAGCAAATCATCTGAGAACGGAAAAAGCAAAGTCACCGAAGCCGGAGAAGATGATGGAGAAGACGAACATGCGAAAATATTATCAGCGGATCTTCACCCATTCGAATGAGGTGAAGATGCGCTGAAATTTTTTCATCTCATCTTCACCGCATTCGAATGGGGTGAAGATGGGTTGAAAAATTTAACTTCTCATCTTCACTCCATTCGAATGGGGTGGAGATGTGACCATATATATAAATATATAATTAATAAATAAATATATTAAATATTAAATAATAAATATAAATAATTTAAATTTTTGTTAATAAATACTTATACTTTTATTAAATAGTAAATATAAATTAATTAATTTTTATTAATAAATACTTATATTTATAAAAAAACACTTTACATTTGTCATTAAGGGTAATATAGTCATTTGATACAATTTTCCTACTCTCTTTCCTACACTTTTAACCCAACCAAATAAAATTTTTTCCATCAACCTGTTTTTCATTCCAGTGCGAACCAAACAAAAATTCCATTCCTTTCCCTTCTCTCTTATTCTTTGAACCAAACAGGCCCCTAGCCATAAAATTCCTAACCAGTTAACCAAACTGATCTGGGCTTGTTTGGCAGAGCATTGAGAAAAGCCAAACGCACGTTTAACAGTGTTTTTCCATAAAACGAGATAATCTCCTTCATATATTTACTTCAGCTTGCGTAAAGTACTTCTCTGTCGCATTTCTAAACGGTCACGCTATTAACCAGTGACTTTCATTTAGGATGACTGTGATATTTTTACCAGAAAAAACTAATTCTAACTAACTTCATTAATTTATGTAAAATTGTGCTATTAATTAGGTGCTTATAATAAGAATTGGAGGGAGTATATAATAATTTTGAGTTGTGACTCAAGTCTACTAAATATTGAATTAAATTAAATTAAAGAATTTATCATGCTCTATTATCACCGAGCCATGATTTGAAAGGATTTCATCGTTTATTATTTGCAGTTTATCATACAACTTCTCTGTTCTACACTTCCACGCACTTATTCCAAATACCTATGTCCTCTACTCTCTAATGAATAATAATAATCCATAAATTATAAAATAACATGATTTATTTCTTAAATTTCATGCACCACAGAAAAATCTTCCTTAGTTAACATGTATACAGAACAACACACACATATATATGATGAGAATGTTAAAGATACGATTACTTGCATGTTTGGGAATAACTTATTCCCAACAGTCAATGCAAGTCAAAACAAAAACATCTTGAAATCCGTAAAAACCATTTTAAAATTTATAGAAATCATTTCGAAATCTGTAAAACCATGTCAAAATTCGTAAAATCATTTCTGAAGCCGTAACTCATTTCTGCCAACGGATTTCTCAAACACACACAAGCAATTAGGTAACATATAATATGTGTTCCCTTATATATATATGTATGTATGTATATACTAAAACGGTAAATTTTATTTTTATATTTATTGTATTTTTAACAAAAGGTTTTCAAATTCGGGGGAAAAATGAACCGGCCCTGAAAGTGAGGCTTAAGTTTAATAATGCGTATGATAGGTCAGCTACATTTACTACATTCACAAACTATTTTATTTAAATGTTGTTGTGTTAGATCATCCACCAATTTCTGAAAATGACCAATATGTAGACTTCCTCCCTAGGCTTTTTCTCCTCCATTGATTAATATTAAAAAATTTAAAACATATTATATACATAATTGTTTTCTTCAATTTGACTTAAATTATACGTATTTTTCATTATTTGTAAGTTATATGCAAATCTCCCTTCAGACATAAAGAAACAGACTGGTATTCATTTTAAGAAATTTATTATTTATCAATCTCATTCGATATTACGAAAGGAAAGAACTTTTTAATAAATTTTATTACACATCTGTCATTGTAATTAATTATTACTTAATATTTCTATTGCAACTTGATTAAAGTGAAATAGAGAAGAGGCCTACACAATTTACTCTAAGTCTCTAACCCTCTTGCTGGAAGGGAAGAAAATTAGAGAGAAAAGAATATGAGGGAGGAAGACTTTCAAAAATATCAGCCCATTTAGAAAACCGTTGGAACAATGACTTCCGGATAAAATGCATTTTGAAAAATAAAACTTGTTTGGATATTCATTGTAAAAGTGATTTTTAGTGGAAAGTGAAAATAAAAAATGAATCTTATTAAATAATACATATATTCATATATACATTTTATTTTATATTTGATGAAATTAGGGGACTAAAATGATAAAAAGTAGTTATAATGTCTCAAATCGTAACTTTGAGTATATTAGATCGCGACTTGAAATTTTCACGTCTAAGTCACAACTTTAAATTTTTAGGTCATGAATTTTTACGTTGGGCCCCATAGTAAGCTTTTTGGGATGCATTTTGGGTGTATCAAATCCTGGTCGCGATTTTGAATATACCAAATCCTAGAATGCATTTTTGGCATATTTTTTTCCTTCTCCACAGAATGCATTCTGGGATCAGAATGCATTTTGACCCTATAATGCATTTTTCTCAAATCAATTGTCAAGCACTCATTTTTTCCCCAAAATGCATTCCTCCTGACCTTAAAAAGCAGTTGTCAAACACACCCAAAATTTAAAAGTCTTCAACAGTTCATTTTCAGCATTCCTTTGGCCTATATTTTTCTCTCACCTTATCCTTTATCTAAATGTAGCCTAATCCGTTAATTGGTCCGTTTGGGAATGCGGTAGAGAATTACTTTTATGTAAGTTGAGGTAAATATATAAAGGAGATTATCTTATTTTACGGAAAAACACTATTCATAATTTTTTATTAAGCCATCAAGTTGTTAATAAATATTTAAACCATCAAGTTGGCAACTTGCATAATCATTATTAGTGTATGTAGTCCTTCAAGTCCCTTTCCTCAGACTTTTCTTTCCTTATTGCTGTTCACGTGCTTCTGTCTCTCCTCCAATCTCTGGTCTCCATTTAAAGCTGCCTCTCTCTCTCATCTCAATCCTTCAATCGAATCCTCCATTTCAACTCTCTCTCCCCCTGCGCACACACCTGTATGTGTGTCTATATATTTATATATAGTTATACAAATATGCATATTCCACCACAAAAGGGCCTCCTTCCACGTCGGATCTTACTGGACTCTTCGTCATCCCACCCTACTTTTCCAAGGAATTTCACTGTTCCTTTCCCGCGTTTTATCCTGCTTTTCTTTTTTCCTTGAAGTTTTTCTTCTTGATGGGACCGTTTGGACCAGCCATACAAACTAGTTTTTTAATTTGAATTACAAAGTTAATACATAAAAGAAATTTTATTTCAATCTAAATAAACATGTTTTTTTAATATTATGGCAAACAAGGCCATAATCCCTGTGCTTGTGTGTTATTGGAGAAAAATTTTGTTAAACACCAAACTTGTTTGACAAAGAATTAAGTAAGCTAAAAGTAAATTTAACAGTATTTTTTCATAAAACAAGAAAATCTCCTCCATATATTTATTTTGAATTGCATAAAAGTACTTCTATACTGCGTTCCCAAACGAACACTTTATACCAGAGAAAAGGAAAGGAAACTAACAATGATGACTCTTAACTTGTCTATGTCCCCACTTCAAATAATTAAATCAACCGAAAGTGGTTTTAACAGTTTAAACATAAAATTTTAAGTTCAAGTGGGTATAAAAATAAGAAAAAAAACTGTTTTTAAATAGGAACAACCTCTAATTTAATTTGAAATGTTTAAATATGACTCAATCAATTTGTTGTCCATATGTACGTCCATTATCTTCTTCGATTGTCCTGGTTAAATTCTGAGATTTCTTCTACCAGGCAGAGAACCTTTTCTAACAATACACGTCTCTGATGTTCATGAACTTTGGCTCCTGCATTGTATTTTAGCTGCAACTTCACCGGAAGCTGCTCATTTAAGTCAACATATCTTACTAGTACGTAGTTCATTAGTGTGACTCCAGAAGGTAAATTAATATATATATATATTATCAATTCCTTCTCGAGAACTATCGAATAGCAAGCAAGAAAATGTTAAATGATGATCATCACAAGAATAATAAAGCAGACCGATATATAATTGTTTGAATCGTTTGAACGATATAATTAAAAAGTATGTTTAGATGTATAATTAACATTTTTTATCTAAAATATCCCTAAATTAAAGATATTTTGAAAATGCTCTCCTTCACTTTATTAATAGATTACATCAAAGCTTTGATATAAGAGATAATTGACTTTTTTTAGAAAGATTAAGGAAATTAATTAAATGATATATTTATTATTTTTCTCTACACTCATTTATTTGTCATCTAAAATGGTATATAATCTAGTGATATCCATAAGTATTTCAATGATTAAATAATTGATTTAAATTTCTTAATCTATTCAAAAAACAACAAACTTCTATATTAAAAACAGATGTAATGCAAGAGAATAGTTTAATTTACTTATTTTAAATAATTTTACAAGATAAATATACTAGAGTTGTTTATATCTTTAAATATGGATAAAGTTTTGCAAGAAAAGTGTGTGTCTCCAACCAGTTTCTAGGCCTAGCTGCTAATTACAGCTTAGGCCAACAACATAAATAGTATCCTAAACAAGAATTGATAATTTCAATCGCATCCATAATCATTGCGTCAGGGTGACTTGAAATATAAAGGAAATCATTATAGATAGAAGTCAAGAGTTAGTTAGTCATATATATATAGAGTAGTCAAGAGTTAGTTAATTAGTTATAGATATATATATATATATAGACACAGAGAGTGGGGAATTGAATGCTATACGTGTATATAGATAAGTGGCAGTGTCCCATCCATTGTCCTATCAGATTATATATAACTTAATCTCCAAAGTCCGATGCCATAAATAAACACACACATACAAATAAATAAAAAGCTCCCACTTTTCTCTTTCTCTCTATAAATTAAGGACCCTCCACTCCAACCTGGAAGCTCAAGAACCAAATATGAAGACGTCGACATTATCAGGAATCAGGATCTATGATTAGTGACAACTTTGGCCCTTAGGCCAAAAAAAAAAAAAGAGAACACTTATCAGGTAGGGAGGCTTTCTTTTGCCATGTCGACTGAGTTAAAGATGCTGCTGCAGCCTGGAATTTGAAACCCTCCTTAGACTCTTACAAAGTGGATATATATACTTGCTCCATTACTAAAATGATCCCACGTTATAAATGTAATGCTTAAATGGGGAATCACATACATAGAAAAAATCACGTAATATCCCTAAAAGTCATGAAATTGAGTTGGAATCTTATCTGATTGAGATTAGATTAATGATAAATGTGAATAGACCTTATTACTCATTGCTATTTGAACTGAAATTTGAGGGAGAAAGGCACGAAAGAGAAGAGGGTATAAATGTGTTTTCACATTCACGATTAATGTAACTCAGATCCATTAGATTCCAATTCAATTCCATAATTTTTTCTAAGATATGGATTTCAAATGTTGAGCCAAATTTCCCCTATTTATATATTTATATATGTGTGCATACTCCAAGTGGCTAGATGGGGCCCTTGTTATTATTATGTGTGGCGCAACAATGACCACTGACTACACCTTGCATGAGGGGTCTATGGTACAGTTTTTCTGAGCACCGGTGGACCCATTTGGCTCAAGTGAGGCATATTGGGGTTTTAACCTCAAGCTGCAAATGGAGGCAAGCATCCCCAAAGATCAAACTTGCCACAATCTTTATGGCGTCCCTTTCATCTTTCAGCTTCCCTGCTAAATTCCATGATTCTTGTTCATTCCAAAGCTCTTTGGATTCTTCTTTTAACTAATTTCGGGTTATATGTAAGATATGTATCCAATTCAAGAAATTTTCAAACACAGAAGTCACGCACATCCTTTAACAATAATCCTAATATTGGTTTACTATATCGTACGGTGTCAGCCCATTCCATTAGACCCAACCCTTTACCATCTCGTAAATTGTTAAAAGTGTTTTTTTTCAAGTGTTCTCAGATTGACTCTTTATTTCTTTTTAAATTAAAGGAGTGTATATTGATTAAAGATTATAAACGGAATCAAACATGCAATCTCATACGGTGAGCTTTCATAATACTAAACTATATGACCCGGTGAATTTCTCGACTTGTTTACATTTTTTTTAATTTAAAGGAGTGAGAACATTTTGATGTTGTAAAAGGATTATCTGCAATTTTCTATTCCCAGGAAAGATGTAGCTTCAAGCTCATTAGTTCCATTTGTTTTCTCTCATCATTATAACATTTGTTATTATCCTCTATACAAGGTGTAAGTATAATTTTACTTTTTGTTCACAAATCACATTCATTTTTTCCTGCTCTGGTGATATACCTATATATAGTAATTAAGGATCGCCCTACGTTGGTACTAGAAAGACGAATCGGTTAAGTTAGTTGAGCAAGCTATGTTTGTTTGACATTCTTCCCCGTGGAAGGAAAGACAAGATGAATGGAACACATATATATATATATGGTTTGACTTAACATTTGTGTTTAATTATTTTTTTATTTTATTGCAAACTTTTTATGGTTGTTGCATTTGGTTTTTCAAATTAAAGGCAGTGTCTTGTTTCACCTAATCTAAAAAAAAACTGCTACATTACATTAAATATTATTCTTAATCTTTCCACTTTGGTTGGAAAAAAAAACTTTTGGTGTAGCTAGCATTGATTCCTATATGGCATTTGATTATTGCCCAAAGCCTACCTAGCAAATAGCTTTGTCTTGGCTGGCAAAAAAAGGAAGAAGCTTTGTCTTGGGATATGAGAGGAAGCAAATGTCCAAGTTCGATGGAAGAGACAAAAAGCATTGATTCTTCTGATCACATCTTTGCATAGATGACACCGTAAAAAGGGATTGAGCAAATGACTTCCTCTTCTCCATTCTTTATTCTTTGAAACTAGAGGCTCCAACATAATTCACATTAATTAAAAAAAATTTAAATTGTATTAATTTTATCTTAGAATTTCATAACTTTTTAAATTTATTTTAATTTAATATCCATTATAATACATAAGAGCATAATCAACATGTAATGAATGGTAAAATTATATATTTATTTAGTTGTATGACCTGTAGATGGCACTCAATAAAAGTTACGGTAAATTGGGATTCGTTTTCTTTTAGATTTAACATCTTTCTTGAAGTTATGTAAATAATCTATGTAAATGATGGTTAAGAAGGATTGAGGGCTTGTTTGAAATCCATTTTCAAAACCTAAATTTTGCAATACAACTTAGGTTTTGATCAAATATTTACATTTTTCAAAATTTAAGTTTTGTAATAAAATTTAAATTTTATAAAAGCTATTTTCTTATCAAATTACATTCTCTTTCATAATTAATTTTTTTCCTTTCTTCTTTTTTTCCTCTTTCCTATTTATTTTTTTGACTCGAACTCCATAAAAACCAATAACTTTTCAAACACAATTACTTTTCAAATACACATGTTTTACTTTAGAATCCGTAAAAACTATTTTTCTAAAATTAATTCTTTAAAATATAGATTTTATCTTGAATTCCGTAAAAATTAATGCGAAGCGGATTTCCAAATAAACTTTGAGCCGAGGGAACAAGAAGGTGAGGAGGAGAAAGAAAAGGAAATGTAGAGAGGGGGATGATACAAATAAGAGGGTTAAACTTGAACCACACATCAACATCCAGAGGTCAACATTTCCTGTACACAAGCATTGACTGAAATGCCCTCAAGCTGCTGGTGGAACAAACTAACTATAACAAGTTTTTTTTGCCCCAACGCTCATCCCAATTTTACAACACAGAAAACTCGTCCCAATCAATCACGGGCATTACAGTCAATCCACCACCCCGAAAACAAAAGGATAGCTTGGTGATTTACAATTTACATATAAATTAAGATTAACTTTGAAAGTCTCACCCAAAATTAAACCCCACAGAATTTCAATTTAAACAAAGCTTCTGCATAAAAATTCTTTTCGCTTTTACTTTTTTTTTAAATGAGGTTCCAATTCAACCCTCAATTAGTGTTATTTTTTTTTCAAATTAAACCGGTGAAAAAAAAATTTGGGTTCACCCCAACTGCGACTTACCGTCACCGTCACGGGTCATCGCTTCGGTGACGGAGGCCAGCTTCTGCAGATTCAACTTGACGACGGTATCTGCGAACAGGCGAGCGTCCTCCTCTGTGTTACCCTCCGGCACATCCACGATGTATGATTCCAAAACGATGGTCAAGATCTTTCCGTCACCCTCGAATCCGTGCACCGTCGTGACAGACCGGTAATTCCTCAGCCGGTGTTCGCCTCCGATGATAGTGAAACCCATCACATGCCGCTCTTCGTCCAGTATATCCAGCCTCTCGGTGCTGGTGGCTGCCGGCAAACCGGATATGACATTCACCTCCCTCGTGCACCCCACCGTCATTTGGAAACCCTCCGGGACGGCGCAACTCTTGATGAAGTGCTTGTAGGTCTGAGGCCTGTCGAAACGGGGCACGACGGACCACACGGTGTCCGTCGGCGCGTTGATTCGCTGAGCGAGTAAGGAGGAGCATTGACCTGGGCCCACCAAGTAGGCGTGGTGCTCCGTCACGAAGTGCTTGAGCTGCTCGAACTCGTCGTGGGTCAAACCGGACGGGACGGTGAGGTGGTGTTGGGTCGGGTGCTTTCCCTCCGATTCTTGCTCGGACGCGGAGCTCTCGCCCTTCTCCATTGCTCACAGAGATCAGAAGAGACACCCCAAACTCCGAAGGGGGCGTTAATGGTCTCGTATTAGAAGGAGATTTTGAGGGATGGCCGGGGGTAGTTTTGGAAATTGAGTTTCACTGCTATTTTTATTACCCATATAATATTTAAATAAGTCCAATTTAAGAATTTAGAAAAAAGACCAAAAAAAATTTACCGGGAAGATTAAAAAAATAATCGTTTTAAAAAAACACTATTAATATAATATATGAAAAAATGTGAACTATTCATGGCTCAACTACGTTAATAGATATCTATCAAATATCAATTTATTCATGTAATGATTGTTTGTCTGAGAATATGTTTAGTCGTATATAATTGAGATAATGATAATTTTTTCTTTATTTCTCTGCAATACTACAGTAATCACATCTAATTTAAAATGATAAAACAGGAAGGTGGAGACGTCAACTTGGCAATTAGCCTGTTTTTTGTTTGTTTGAAGAATGATATTTAAACAGATTGCTGGGTCTAGCCGATGCGAGCCAACCAAACTCATATATTTAGTAATAAGGCTCATTAGACTGGATTTTATATCAAATCTCGAAACATTATTATCATCATTTAACATAATCATGATTAAACCCTGGAGTCGGTTCAGCGGTTTGGGCTGATATAAGTTTAACCAAAATCAGGGGTTCAAATTCTGTATTGAGCATGCAACTCCTTTAAGATTTAGAGTCAACTGTCCCATCCATCAAGATGTTTACAAACCAACGAGAGGATTAGTCACAGCTACCGATGGTAGATACCCTGCCCTAATAAAAAAAACATAATCATATCATGTTGTTCCAGAATACTCAGCTCTTTATTAATTGATATTCTATCTCTCTCTCTCTCATGATGAAGAACTCAACTATCCGGCAAGAATTTTTTGGTTAATGAATTTCTTATGGGCAAAGAAATAAATTATTAAAGTTGCATTATTAGTTGGTGATGATCTCATTGCCATTTTTTTTGGGTACAAAATGATATCCAATAGAAACCCGTTTCATACTTCAATTGATAAAATAATTTCTCTCCCTTTCACCACTCTATCAGAGTGATGTGGCAATGAAGTAATTGACACAAATATATATATATATATTCTGTTAAAAAAGGATTTGGAAAATTTAAAAACATAATATTTATATATCATGATCCCAGGGTTAATTTCGTGCTATTTTTTTATTACTTGGATTCCTTGGTTTCAAGTCTTCAATGTGCCTGTTTGGAACGTGGTAGAGAAGTGCTTTTATGTAAGTCGAGGCAAATATGTGGAGAAGATTATTATGTTATGTTTGGGAACTCCGTTGGAAGAAATAAATTACGGTTTTCGAGGTAATTTTATGGATTTGAAATGATTTTACAGATTTCGAGATAGTTTTTATAAATTTCGAGATGTTTTTGTCTTGACTTACATGCATCATTGGGAAAAATGAGTTCCCAAACAAACACTATCTTATTTTGAGGAAAAATACTGTTGACGTGCGTTTGGTTTTTGAAAACGCTGTTCCAAATAAGCCCAATATCAAAAGACCTAACGTGGTTTCTTTTGGTGATTGATAGCCTTACCTGGTTAAGATCTTTAGGTTTGGAACTCAGAGTAAGTTGAATTATCTTGCATAGTTCAGCACCCTCACTTAAAAACAAATTTATGGGTTCGTTTAGGAAGTGGTAGAGAAGTACTTTTACGTAATTTAAGGTAAATATATATAGAAAATTATTTCATTTATAAAAAATAATGTTAAACGTGCATTTCGACCCTACAAACGTTGAATCAAACATACTCTATATAACATGTATCGAGCTAAATAAACAAGCCGCTGCAATAGGAAACTGATGAGTTCGTGAAGGCATTCATTTATAAGAGGTGATGATTCCTATCACATTGAAAATATATGGATTAACCTAATTAATTAATTAGTGCCTCTAGCTTTATTTTCGTTAAAGATGTATTTTCCGAATTGTTTCATATAATATATGATATTACTCTTTATTTATTATCATGTACACTTTATATACTCTGAATTTTAATATGTATTAAATATATAAATATGCATTTCAATTTTTTTCCCTATAAAACATGTTACAAATGCTTATAAATAAAAAAAATACATATATAATAAAATCCTCAACCTTTTATAGAATCTGGGGTTACTAAATTTGGGAGCCATATGTAAAGCGCAGGGCAGGGACTCATTTCAGTAAAGTAGTAATGAAAGCAAAATTTGTTGACCTCAATACAAGACAAGAATCAAAATTCATCATTTATTATAGTGTAAATACGTAGAATCATTGGCGGACCAAGGTATTGCCGAGTGGGTGCAGCCGCACCCCCTGACTTCCAGAAAATTAGGTATATATTAGTACTATGTGATTTATTTTGCACCCACTCATTTGCTAATTTTGAATCCACTAAATTTTTGCTCAAATTTTTCTCAAAAAATATTAAGAATATATCATATTTATTTTCTCAAAAAATAGTTTGCACCCCCTAAGTCAGGGTCCTGGGTCCGCCACTGCATAGAATTATTTCTAAAAATATATTTATAATATAATAGCAACTGTCATTTTATTTATATGCATATAAATAATGGTTAAGGTGTCTTGAACACCATGAAATAATTTTTTAGGTGTTATAAGATATAAGTTACCACCTCCGTCATCAATTAATATAAAAGTTAAATAATCAATTCAAAAAATAGAGCCACATATAAAAAAAATAAAAAACATATAACTTCTGTCACGCCCGCATGATTCATGAATAGTAGCAGTAATAATGAATACTTAAGTATAAATTTGTCTAATTAATTATATATGAATAATAAATCAAGTCAACCTAATAATAATGTCTAAATTGTGTGGCTTGGGCTCTATTTTTAGCATATTAGCAAGCATAAGCCTTTCCTCTTTCCATAAATAACTGAGTATATATCTACGTCATTCCACGGATATTCTAACTCTACCATCACTTCCAATTCTCCCAACCTTGCCTTTCTCACCTAAATACCTAATTAATTGTGGACCACATTTCTCTTGCCTTGCATTATTCCCCTTCCAAAAATATTTTCATTTCATACTTAATACCATTATTTAAATAAAGTGCCTGCAAAAATGATATTAAAAATAAAGTAATATTACCCCACCCTAAACTATTTTTTATTCATAAATTTGAAGACAATTCTACCATTTTTCTTTGATATATTTATCTTAGTCAAGTCGGATTCTAGTATGGTTAGATTTACCTATAGGCATCTCTTTTAACCTTGTATTTGAGTGGCCAAAACATATTTCATCGAAACCAATCGTTGATTGGACCTGTTTAGAAATGCAGTGGAGAAATGCTTTTACATAAGTCGAGACAACTATGTGAAAAAGATTATTTTGTTTTGTGGAAAAATACTATTGAACGGCTTCTGGGGCTTCCATAACTATTGTTTTAGTTTTAACAAAACTCATATCCAAATTGATTTTATTTGATCGCATGTAGCATTTCTTTCTCATTTTTTACCCTTGGTTACAATCCAGATCTTCAGCAAGACTCCATCGGGAAAAAAGGGTTTTTTTTTTCAATGGAATCATTGTACACTTTTTTTTTGTGCATGTTAATTAATAATAAGATAAGAAATACGTACGGAATTGCATAAAAAAAAGAAGTTGCCCATGCCTATTCCCCCATTGAAATTAATAATAAAGTTTGAAATTCAAAGCTTAGTGACCCATACAGCTAGACATATATTGATTAATTAAGTGAAACATTGTCCCATTTGATTATCTTAAGGAAATAATCAATTGACACGAAGGGGGCAACATCGATATATGGATGGCAACTAGCAATGGCACTGTTTTCTTTCTTTCTTTTTAAATTATTCATTTTGTGAGTTGTTGATTAGTGGGCGACTTTTTTGGTTGATACCATCTAAAGTAATAATAAAAAAACGAATATAAGATATTATTCCAATTATTTAAGGCCGTTAATACTTCATAGTAGCTCCCATATGATAATCAACTTGTCTTTTGTTCTTTTCATTAGTGGGTGTATCTGATTCCAATCACTAATTAATTAATTAATTAATTCATCACTTGATTAAACATTTCAATTAAATAAATTTTTGTCTTATTTACCTAGATTACAAATAATATATAATCAAATAATTCATTTGACTTCTTTAATCTTTTTTTAAAAATCTTATATTAAAAATCAGACATAAAATATAAATACGCCCCTTCCTCTCTATTTTAAAACATCTCTAATCATCTTATTCTTTTACAACTCAAAAAAATTATTTGAAAATGAAAAAATTATCAGATTTACCCATAATTAAAACAACGAATTGCATCTTAAGGAGGTAAAAAAAGAAGGTAGATCAAACTTTTGAAAATGGTCAATTTTTTAAGAACATTTAATTAACACTTTACTCAGTGACTTATAATAAGATAACCCATTCATTTTGGAAAGTGCCCTGTAATAGGAATTGGAGGGAAGAGATAATTAATGTTACCTAATACTCTTTAATATTTGACATAATTCCTATGTGTAAGATCACTTTCAAATATTTATTAATGTTTTCCAAATTAGCACCACTAAAATTCTACCAACAATAATTAAGTATGCAAAAGAGGTAGAGGTAATTAAAGAATGTGATTAAGGTATTTTTATAAAAGAATGTCATATTAATTAATTTTCTTCATTTCATCAAATTATTTAATTAGAGCTTACATTAGGGTTGATAAGAGGATGAGTACAGTGATATAATTTGATTTAGAAAAAAAAAGAAAAGGAAAATTGAGGTACATCTAGACATGCATATGCATTACAATAATTGGACATAAATAATTTGAAAGGGGATAAGACGTGTCATTGGAGTTCATGGTTTCACATGGAAGTCTGACCCTGAAATGGTGCCGCTTCGCATCCCCATATATTCCAACTACCTTTTATTTTTTAAGTCAAGGAATATAGTAAAATAGTATATAAATAAATAAATGATGTTGAATGTAAATAAACTAAAAGTCAAGTTCAAGTAAATTCACCTTTATTGGATGGGCATAAAGTCAGACACTGGTAACCAGCATGTTCAGATGGATACGTGATAATATCGTGTTTATTAAAACCAGATCGAAAATCGGTGAACCGGCCACTGATTCGGTCCGGTTTGCAGTCTGACCCCGGTTTAGGGTCAACCCGGCCGGTTTGGTGGGTTGACCCGATCATATTTTCTTCTTGTTTTTTTTTAAATTTTTTACAAAATTTTATTAGGATAAAAATAAAGTTGTTGGATTAGAATGTGATATAAACAATAGAATCTAAGAAGTATGAACCACAACTTGAGGAATTATGATTTTCTTTATCAGTGGAAGGCATATATACCTCCTAGAAAAAATAGGAGGTGTCAAGATGAATGAAGACAGTACAGTCAATTATACTGTAAGTCAAAAGATAAATTTGTATACACCCTAAAAAAATACAAGTTGGTATTTTCCCACCTAAACTTCTTCCATACTGTCATTTTGTTGTATGTTGATTGCTTTTGTCCCATTTGTAAAATACATGGAGAAGAACATTTTGGTGTTTGAAGGGGAAAAACAAAATGTGAGAAGGAAAACTAAATGTCTCCTTACCATATATATATTGATATTTTGTTAGGATGAATATTTTGAAACTATAAATAATGTTGAATAATAGATATTTATAAGTATATTATTGATTTGGTAATTGTTATTTCGTTAATAATGGAATTTACTACTTATTTTTTGAAAATTTTAATTTTAGATAGTTTGATATGTCATGTGTGATCATATTTATTTTTTTATTCCTCACTGTTCTGACCCCCGGTTTGACCTACTAACCTTTAACCCACTGCCTTGTTCGGTTCAGTCACCGGTCCGGGTTTAATAACCTTGGATAATATGAAAAAAAGATAATATTTTTATTGAACTTATTGAGGGAAGGTTAATTTGGAGTGGCACTATTTGAGAAAAAAATGATAAAATTCATTTGAAGTGGTTGGACATATTGGGAGAAGGTCAATAAATGTACCGATGAAAAATGTTGATCAAACTGTTTGGATCTCAGTTGTTGAGTGAGATTTCTTAATTAATAATCTATTTAAGGATTTGATTTTTTTATTAAACTCAATAACATTGCTTAATTCATATAGCTGATCCCACCTTTCGATACAAGGCTTTGTTGTTGTTGTTCACAAATGCTCCTATGATTATGATTCTTACGTAATTTGAATAATAGTAAGGGCTAAGGTGCATTCAACACTTTGAGCCATTTTCTCAGGTGCATTTAGTACCCTTAACTATTTTATGGTGTATCGGCATTTAATAATACTTTTAAATGGTTCAGCATTCTATAGCATTTTTGTGTGTGTCAAGTAGCTTAAAATATTGTTTAGGTGTTTACTTTTTTAAGTGTATCCAACATCAATGTAGAAAAATACTCACCAGTAAAAAAATGCTTATTTAAACCACATTTGTAGGAGAAGGTCTAAAAAATATGTCCAATAAAATTTTTGTAAATAATAGAACAAATTTTATATCATTTAGACGCACCTAAGGGATGCAGTTTAAAAAGTGTATTAGAGTGATGCGGTATAAAAGATTAAAACTATCAATTTTTAGCGTGCACGTCTTCCCTTTTTGACTCATTCATTCCATCATTTAACTCCCTTTGTGTTCTATTGGCTTTCCTTGAGAGCTCCATTGTGTCTCTCTCTTTTTTCTTCCCTTAAAAAGCGACCCCGACAGAAAGACAAACTTAGAAGGAACGAGGTTCATTTTTCTCATATTCTCTTATCGTACTCCATCATCGTTGCAACTCGGTAAGAGGTTAAGAGACTGAAATTGTTTATGTTTATATTTTTCTATGCCGATTTCCTCCACGTGTTGCATTTCCTTTGACAATGTAGCCACACCCCTCAATCCATGTTGTACTAGCTAGAGTGATCTGAGAAGAAATTCCTCTCCCATCTCATATTAGCCAGATCCAAGCCTGGATCTAGCTCCATAACCATCAAAACCTATGCTGGCAGCAAAATTGGGTCGCTAGCTTGGGAAGTCGGGAGAGTTGCTACTTGAACGCGATAAGGGTGAAGTAACTCAAAACCCTTTAACCATGTTTGGCTTGATATTTGGGAGTACCTATTTGTGAATGTGCATACTTTTGTTATTGGAAGACGGAAAAGATGAAGAAGAGGAAAAGGAGGAAGAAGAGGAACTATAGAACGATGCTATTTTTTTTAAAAAAATCACTTTTAGATCTCATGATTGACGTGCGATATAAAAAGAATCTTGTTTTAAGACTGTATCTATATGTGATCTAAAAAGTATCTACTTTTTAAAACGGTCTTATTTAAACCATATTTATGTGTAGTCTAAAAAAACCTTTTTTATATGGTCTAAAAGGCATTTTTTGCATCATTGAATTTAGAATGCACATGAGAAAATAGTTTAAAATACTGGATACACCTTACTCCTAATATCAATAATCTCTTTTGTTGGCAACTGACTCATTAGCTAATCACAGATTATTGCCTGTTTGGCTAATCACAGAATTATTTGATCTTTTTTATGCGACATAAAATTTCTCTCGTACATGGGTAAAAAAATTTGTATTGGCTGTCAATTATTGGAATTATTTTACAAAATTTCGCTTCATCATTTATCTTCACTTAATCAATCCCTCTCCCTTAAGTATTTGATGCCACACCTTGGATTGTTAGGATCAAATGTTTACCACTAGGCCAAAAGTTATAGCTATTAGTCAAGGCGCAATGCTATTTTCTGAACATACAGTAGAGCAAACGCCCAAGCGGCATGGTTCGACTACGACTTAGCTCCTCGGATCTCTGCCATGGGACAATTGATTCCATACCTTGGCCAACAATCTCCCCCTCAGCAATTGTCCTGCTGAGAATCGAACCCATGACCTTGACTCTGATACCAATTGCTAGGATCAAGCGCTTACCATTAAGCCAACAACTATAACTTTTAGTTTAGCGGTAATCGCTTGATCCTAACAGTATTAGCCTCCCATGTATTATTGAAAGAAACTATTTGTACTTTATTTTTTCCATAACTTACACACCTATTATGCCTTTAACATAATGTTCAAACTTTAAAAAAACATCATATTTGAAACTCATATTATTCTTGCATGTATATATGTATACGGTGTTAGTTTATGTTCATCGGTACAGATATTCTTACTCAAATTTTCAATATTTATAGGTATTCTTGCACTTTTCAAAAATAAATACGTTGGATATGTTTTTAGTGGCAACTCCTGAGTATTTTTGCAACTTGGGAGTATAAAAGATACTGAACGAAAGATGAAGAAGAGAGCCACGTGGAGCATTAACGGCGTCCAATCTCGGCCAATGGGAAGTACCCACCTCATCTCATTACCTTGATTTGTGTCTAATTTTCACCAAATCAATTGGATTTGGATATACATAAATCTCTGTGATTAGCTAATGAGTGAGATGAATCTAGCATTTTAAACTATTTTTTTATATGCATTCGGCATTTTAAATCATTTTTCTGTATTGATGTTAGATACACAAAAAAATATTTAAAGGTTATACGTGCATTTAAAAAATATTTAAGGCATATATTGGACGTACAAAAAAAATTTGTTCTTATGAAAGATGGTGATGTCCTTATGTTGCATATTTGATGAGTTGCTTCATATGAATAATGATTCAGTACAATAAATTTTTAACATGTTTATATGCCAATTCATGATTTGTTTGACGACCCAATTTTAATTAAACGGGTATTTTTCATTTAAAAATAAGATAAAATTGAAAATTCAATAAAACAATATATTCCCTTGTTTGGTAATTGGAAGATAAAATTACCGAACTTCCATTCCACAGCCAATAAAACAGTTTAAACTAATTTATGTATTACATCTTTTTTCCAATTTTCACCTATTCTCTTAATTAATGCCCATCATTTTCTTAACTTATAACGCCAAGGGGACCGATTCTTTTTATGTTTGTATTATTTATTGTACTGAATCATCATACATATAAATCAACTCATCAAATATAAATATGCAAGATAAAGACATGACAATCTTTCAAATGAGTAGATATAGAAGCGACAAAACACATAAATATTCACCTTAAAAAGAAAAATTTGAAAGGAATGTTGAAATTAATGAATCTTATATAGAAGTTATTCAAAATTGATCACATCATATGAAAGACAAAAGGCAAATAAAAACCAAACGAATAACTTGAATTAAAAGTAACTATAAAGTTATGGAAATTCCAGTTTGATGAAAAATTGAAGTGTAAGGTTGATTTTATATTGAACATTGGAGTGAGTATTATTATGTATGCTGCAATATCTCTCGAACTTGATTGGCTCTCCCATTGTTTTTTCCAAATGAAGACAAAATCGATTATTGAACTTGATTACGAGTTAGGATAGAGACATGGAAACTTATAATAAACAACGCATTAAGCTCAATTATTGGACATATCACATCTTTATAATACTCACTTCTTGAAGATTCTGTATAGACTGGGAGATTTTTAAGTAAACTTGTAGACTATTGAAAGCTGGAAATTATCGGTTGAAAACATTCTCCCTCATGATTGTGTTTAGTTCAATAGAAGGGAGAGAGAGGTAAAGGTAAAAAAAGATGCTCAATTCATGCTTGCTACAATCGGGAAAGAAAGGCAGAAAAAAAAAGTGAACTTGCATAAAAATAAAGGCATATAATCATGTATGATTGAAGAACATGATATAATGGATTTAACGGATTTAACTTAAGCATAATCCCAAAAGAATTTTAAGCAATTAGAATTAAATAAGCTTGCACACATACTCTTTTACGCTTTGGTCATATTTATAAATCACTTCCAATGTTTCACATGGATCAAAGAAAAGTTTAAACCACATTGGATCTGTTTGAGAACACAGTAGAGAAATACTTTTACCTAAGTTGAGATAAATATGTGAGGGAAATTATCTTATTTTGCTAAAAAATGCCGTTGAACGTGCATTTGAGCTCCGCACAATTATTCCCAAACGGGGCCATTACGTCTATCTTAAAATTCAACTTTACGCTATAACACATGAGCAAAGTCAACACATAATAAATGAGGGGTAAAATTGTACATTCACATAAAAAAATTAATCAGGTAATTTATAAATATAATAAAATAAAATTTTATCTCTTGATATATAAATAGGATGAGACGAGTATTGGGTGGGAGAGCATCCCCTTCGCCACCCTTCCCCTCCACCCAATTGGATCACTTATTTGTGACTTCACGCCAAACACAGGTAGCTCCCTCAACCTCTTTCTCTCCACAACTTTACTTTCCATTGTAAGCATTAAATAGGTGTTAGCATTACTAAAATATTGCCTTTAATCATTGCTTGCATTGATAGGGTTTCCATATAAAATCAATAGAGATAACTTAAAAAGAAAGATTTACATATACAAGCCGTTTCAATGTATATGAATTTCACACATTCAGCCTAAATATGCTTTAAACCTTAATTGGGCTCACCCCATCAAAGTCTGCAGAATTGCTCTGTCTCTAGAAGGGTTTTTGATTGCGTAAGTAACATGGATTTAGGAAGGTTTTTGCCTACACAGACTTCTTAAAAGTGTTACATTTGCTAACGGGAGATAGCTGAACAAATCATCCACTCAGATAAAAGATAATAGAAGGATGGAATTTAATATACTCAGATTAGGATATCAAGGTCATTCACTGCATATATTTCTGACAAGGGAGGCTTATTAATGGCCCTGCTTGGAATCACGTTTAGAAAAATAAAGCATACGTTTAACAGTAATTTTCATAAAACAAAATAATCTCATTTACACATTATCTCGTAAATGATAAAAACACTTTTTCACCGCGTTCCCAAATGAGTGTTTTTGTGAATTATGCTAGTTAGTTAGAATGTAATCTCAAGTTTTAACTTGCCATCATCTATAAAAATATATGCTTTACAAAACGGCTGCTATATACATGTCATCCACGCTTCTTAGGTTTAAGCCAACTTCCTTGTGTTGAGAAAAATTTTAACAAAAGGAAATAATATTCTTATAGAAGTGTTAAACTTTTTCATTCCTTTTCAAATATATGCATTGCTCATAAGATATTATAGATTGACAATACTTATGATAACCCACTACGAAAAGATTTTTTTTTTCAAAGTTAAAATTAGTTAAATCATATTTTAGATTAACCATTTATTAGGTTGAATGTATTAGTCATGTCATCAATTGAAAGTAAAATGTCATAACTATTTGATAATAAAAATCTGAGAGATAATTTGTAGCTCAAAAAGCTAGAAGAATAATATAATATTGATAATTAATATCACCTTAGGATCCCTTAGTGACTTTTTATAGAGCTAAAAAAAAAATCCCTGAACGCCACGTTTAATTTAGAATCTGAATTTCAAAACAATACCTAGTGTACATAATTTAGACTTCATTATTTTTAGAAATAACTAAATTGTATGATTCAATGTACGAGAAAATATATAGAAAGTTTTGGCCAAAAAATAAGTACAGAGAGAAACTCGTAATGGTAAAGGATTTTGTACAAGAGTAGGTATTATTATTAAGGGAAAAATTTCTTTACGTTTAACTAAATCTACTTTCCTCGATCACAAAGGGCCGCAACAACACCTTTTTTAGGGATGTTATAGAGGAAGCTAGATTATTGGTTTGTAAAGATTGGCAAAACCAAATCAGCTACGTTCCTAGGTAAGAGAATATTATTGTAGACCAGTTAGCCAAAATGTCCCATGACTTGACAAGAAACTTTTGTATCCCTAAAAGCTTCTTAGGAGAAGAGGGCGTTTGACCTAACTCGGAACTTGTGTTGTTGCTGTTTATATTGCTCTTTTAAGTTAATGAATAACTGTATTATTCAACCAAAAAAAAATATCTCGTCATTTTTCGTACGTACATTTTAAACAACAGAAATATTAACACACTGGGGACTCGCCCCTCCATCATCAACAACAGACAACTCTCACCTATCAGGCAAGATTTGCAGTATGATGTTACCATAGCCCTTCCAGGAGATTATACCGTAACCCAACATTTTCTGCATCCACAAATTTAACAGATTGACATGAGCAAGAAACAATCACAATGCACAAGACAGTCTACAAGGTAATCAACTCATGTCACGTGAAATTCATAAGCATGATAATACTTGTTTTACTTGTCAAGGATGCATGACAAATTAGGCTTCACTGGAATCATCTTCTAGTAATGGCTTCATTTTCTCTCTTCTAGATGTAACAGGTTGCTCGTCAGCATATTGGTTGAATAGATCAACACTTTTGAGAAAAATCCCTGCAGAGTAGATAGGATTAACTCCCTTCTATTTATAAGAAAAAGGTAACAAATAGTAGCAAGTGTTTTCAAGCAACATATACCACCAGGAACTCTATCAAAATTGTTATATTGACTATCTGGGTATTAACACAAGGTTACTATAAGTTTCTAAACTATAGTTTTCAGACAAAATTAACAACTACATTTAGAGCTGGGATTTTGACCTCTCTCATTCTCTAGAGCTTGTGCCTCCATAAATTAAATGCCAGCCCAAGATGGCATGCATTGCTACATTTCTGGAAAAAAAAAAAAAAATCCATGCACAAGAATTTGGGCACTCAATTTCTCCACTTCTGTGATATACAGAACAATGGCAGCCAAATTTGATATTTCTCTTCCTTTATATTGACATGGTTCCGCATATGCTAAATAGAAATCGCTTCTTGGCTCTTAACAAGAGTTTCAAAGTCTTCAAGCAATAACAGATAAGAAGATGCATTAATGGCCAAACCATTTGGAAAAAGTCCATTAAGGAGTTTGAATTTGAATAACCATTTTCTTCATAATGCGTTATGATGATTTAGTTTACCTTGAAGATAAAAGATGCTAGTAAGATTTTCTATCTCAACATATACTACAGAAATTAAGAACAAAAAATAACAAAAAAAAAAAAAAAAGAACACTGCATGGTACTCACCTATGAACCATATCAAAGCAGCAAGAAAGAAAACGGAGGTTAGAATAAGGGCTGTCTTCCTCCAGTTGTGAACGTGATCCTGTGAACGGAAATCCAATATGGCCTTATGTCAAAGGACTAAGACAAATATCAATTATGGCCTAAAAAAGTAGAGAATGTTAAGCAGGGCAGGAAACAATGGCACTGACAGATGCAGGATGGAGGAGTATCACAACGGATCAACAGAGCAAGCAAAAAATGCTTTGAGAAAAAAGTGGGAATATAATTTATAAACAGAGATAATATCACTGTAACCGACACCAGAACAGATTAATACGTGGGTAGAAACTATGTACAAGACTAAATGATCTAAGCATATGAAACTGTGATCTGTTAGCATCTAAATATGAAATAACCAAAGGAGTCAAAACATCAAGTAAAATACGAGTAAACACCTGCAGGATCCCAACAAGTGGTGAGGAAGGTACATCTCCAAATACATGGATTGAAACAGTGGACATTGCCATAGATAGTGGCCTCAAACTTGGTTTTACACAATGCAAGGAAATATAATTCACAGGAGCCTGCAAAAGTAATGTTATGTCATCAACCAAGCATTTAAGCAGTAACCCAAACAAAGCACCCGACTGCAACAGTACAACTGAAAATAAAAATACCCAGCACAAAGCAGTGGATCATCATATGAAATGTGGAGGAAGCCATTCTAGAAGATTATGAATACATTGTGTTTATTTTGTCGCTGAGTGTGTTTTATAAGTGTTTAAGTTGATGAAGGAATTAAATCTAATTATCAAGTCCTTAAGCAAAACATCTGAGACAATAATCCAGTACAAAACCTACCACTGCTATGCAAGAGAAATAGCATGTCAGGCCTTAATAGAATAAAAAATTTTACCTGCGTGGCAAAAATCAGCAGTTCACCTATAGTAAAAAGGACCAAGAATCCATACAAGCTTCTAAAACAAAATGCACCAAAGCAAAATATTGCCCCAAGAAATGTTGCTCCAGAAAGAAGCTGCAATAGTAATAAATGTACCCCAAAGAAGTCAGGTAAGTTAATATTATGCAATGAAAAACTAGACATAATTAAGTTAATATTATGCAATGAAGAACTAGACATAATTGAAGCTAACTAAAGATCCATCAAAAGGAACTCAAAGGACCAGACATTAAATGTCGTCTAGATAGATAGATAGATACATAGAACATCCTCAATTTCATAAATCCCGAAGCACAAGTGTTATTATAACAGTTACATGAGCTGTGGAATACTTCATAACCAGAAACAGAAGAAAAAAAGGAGACGACAAATTTACAAGTAAACAAAGCTGAGTTTTGGTCAAAAGACATGCATGTATCTATGTGTAAAAATTGCTAAATACTCATGCGAAAAGGAAATTTTTTACAACTGTTGATGGATATATGAAAACCATGGAATTGAATATCAGAATTCAGAAGGCAACAATTGGGAGAGAATAGAATGTTTTTGAAATGAACTATGGTTAATAACTCTATAATCATCAAGTTCTCTTACCAGATACAATGTTAGTGGTAAAACTTAAATTCCTTGTTTATTGGTTAAGATATTTACAGATATCAAGGAATTCACTCTCTTCTCAAGCAGGGTTTTAAGTAGGTCAGGCTTTCACATTACAGATAAATGAAATTCAACAATACCTTGAAAGCATTAGAGATTGTTGAAGTCATCCTATCAAGAATCAAGCCACCAGCTAATGTGCCCAAAATCCCACAAACAATTTTCACACCTCCAAATAACAAGTCAGCATTACTCTGTCAAAAAATCTGAGTTAAACAAGAACATTGCCATATTGACTGAGGCTCAAAGATAATGCCAGGTTGCATTGAAGTGAAAGGAAAACACACAAAAGGTGTGAATAACACCAGAAAAAGAAAAGGACAGTACTAAATTAAAAGGGCGACAATTGACAATACCATATTGTAAATATTATATCCTGCTTTAGGCCCCCAGTAAGAGTAAGCTCCAATGACAAAATTGTATGATACATAACCTGACAAGCAGCAACTTGATTTTTAACAAAGGAATTCATTCAACAGAAGGCAGAGAAAAACAAGAATTAAAAAATCCTTCTAGAGTGGCATATAAAGAAAAATAAATCAGCTCAAAAGACTAGACAGCAAATAAACCATTGTTGTCTCAAAAAAGAATTTAAATAGTTCCAAATCGATTATAAGTATGCCAATTTCTTAAAAACTGAAACTGTTCCAACTTATGAACGTATCAAGCAATAATGTTGATAAAAATATTTTAACAGGTTTCAACGTTATAGATGGTTAACATTGGTTAACATGAAGCTAGGATTTTAGAAAATGAAACAAGGGGAAAAGGTCATTTCTCAGAAGGTAGGGAGAAAGAGTCAAGACTAAGTATGTACCTAGAACATTGATAACATACACTTGATCATGCAAAAGAGTCTGCATGTCATTACCAATTCTGGTGATCTGATTCCACAACTTTGAACTTGACCTGTCAACAAGTCACCCATCATTAGAGGAAAATAGACACATGATTTCACTCCACTACAAGGTAGTTAACATGCCATAATATCAGGAGAAGCAAACAAGTTCACTGGTCTATTATGATCATATCATCAAGTTTTTTTATGATTTAAAAGGACTCCCTTCAATGCTATAAATTATTGCTACACTATTCGAGCTATCTTTGCCTGCTCAACAAGTTAATCTATGTGCAATAGCACCAGAACTGCTTCACATGAAAAGGTTTTAACTTATTAACAGCTTCACATTATTCACTGCCGTCAATTTTCAAATATTTCATTATTGACGTGATCATCTTGAAGTGACATTTTTAAATTAAATAAATTTCCCCTTCAACACGTCATCTGTTCTTTGAAAGATAAGAATGATGGTTACTTTAATTAACATTGTCCACAAGGAACAAGTCTATGAACAAAGCAGAACGTAAATGAAATATGTATCTAACCTTCTTTTCTTTCCTCCCTTTCGAACACAATAAAAAATAAAAAATTATCAGTTGGATTTCAGAGTTTCTTTTAATTAGCATGAGAAAAAGAAACCATAGGCACCGCACTACTGGAAAAAAAAGCATCAACAAAAAGGGCCACTCACTTGGACTCTGTGACAGAAGCTTGATCCCCAGCGAGTGTGCCATCATCTACAAGGGAAATCTCAGATTTTGAGTATAAACATTAGTTAGCACCACATGAAAAGGCATTGATAATGGAAACAAAGATATGAAGTTTACAAGCAGCATTATCTAGCACAGCCACGGAATAGTAACTTAATAAGCATATGTTTTTTTCATTGAAATGAATAAATTGGTATTAAGAAATCATGGGATGAATTTAACAAGAAAACAATTTGGAATTTACATCACTTAGTGTTCTCTCACCAGCTTTTCACTGAAAACTAGGCATATAGCAAAACCCTGTTCCAATGCTGAATCAGATAGTACATATTAAAACAGAAACATGAATATACATACAGGATTTCAAGATATTCTTGTGCTCAATGAACGACTGCAATTCATGTATTATTTTAAATGCAACATTGATACCTCATTATCTACCCTCTTCTTTTCATTAGGGAAACAGTTAGGATTTTTTTAAATTTTGGTTTTCTTCAAGACGTTGGTCATTCATTCATACTTTCTTTCAAGATTTGAGGTATTATGTAAAACATCAAGGTGAGTTTTTTTCAGTTCAAGGATTTCTAGAAGTTATCCAAAAGATTTAACAAACATAAGTAATACTTTAGGGTTTAGTGAAACCTTCAGTATCTGGAGAAACTCTTTCAACAGGTATTAGTACCTCTCTGGCTTCCATCGGAGTAAAGCCTGTGTGATCAAAAAATGTATCAACAACATGAATTCCTGACATTATGGAACATATTGCAAATGAAAAAAAAAAAAAAAAGACATACCTCTCAATGGCAAAGGCTCAATTGCAAAACCCAGAATAGAAAATGGAAGCATCAAAATTGCCTCACCCCAAAATGCAAAGCGCCAATTAACAAGGCTTCCAACCTAGACAAAATCAAAATTTAGAATATTGCCTGGTCATGCACAAGTAAAGGAAAGCCATCTAATGAATCATTGTGGAAGCTGAGTTATTCATGTCATGACAAGTTTAGACAAAAAAGTGGATAAGAGAATCTATACCCAACATTTTTCACCAAACACCACCAAATCCCATAGTCACAGAATCATACAATTGCCGTATGAGTGTGCACAGTTATGATGAACTGATACTACTGCAAAAATAGGCCTGGTTGAACAGGTGGATATAGTCACAGATCATACAATTGCTGTATAGGTGTGCATGGTTATGATGAACTGACACTACTACAAAAATAGGCCTGGTTGAACAGGTGGATAACTTGCAGAATGAGGTACCCATTGTCTATCCAATATTTTTTTTTTGGTGAAGAAAAGCATTTTATTAGGAGAGAATAAAGAGACAAATGAGGAGGATTAGGTATTCTGACTAGAAAGAAAAATAATACGAAGAAGAAGAATTGTTCAGTCCCGCTGCATATTCAAAATGGTTGCTCCCTTAATCATCTAGAGACCAAAACTATGAGGAAGCTGCAAACAAGATTCTTGTTCTTAGGTTATTCAATCTTGAGTTCCCTAGTGTCTATCATAATTGCCAAATTTAAGATATACTGGATATATTGAAACATTTAGCTAAGAATTAGTTACTATTGTTTATAGATCTTACTGTATTCTCTTGATAGGTAAATTATGTTCTGAAATTAATAAATCACAATATATCATTCTTGTTAAATTATTGCTAATACAAGAAAAAATAAGTTTTGAGCTAAGTTAATGGCTCTTGAGCAAAGCATAAATCTTGCCCAAGATTATGCAAACCATAAACTGGAACACTTACAATTCCACCATAAACATAACCCAAAGCAGTCCCAGCTGGTATACACATGTAAAACACAGCAAGCCATGCTGTTTTCTGCAATCAATAAAGCACTCTGTAAAGCTGCAGCTCTTCTACAATGGATAAATAAGTTCAGCTAATTCTAAAGGGGAAGGGGAAAGCCAGACAAACCTGTGCAACAGGAGCATTATCATCTATAAATGGGGCTGCAAGACTTATGAAGGATGCCTCACCCACACCAACTAGCCTACAAAACCATTGCCATCATTCTAACTCAAAAGTACTATAAGAAAATGCTACTCTATTAGTGCCTTGCAAGAATGACAATCTCCCTTACATGCGGCATATTGCAATAGACCAAAAATCAAAGGAACTACCACAGCCAGCTACTGCAAATGTCCAAACAGATAAGCCAACTCCAATTAGCCGAAATGGATTATGACTGCAAATACAATGGCAAAGTAGATCATTAATCATCATACCATCTACAGAAAAAAATAGAGATTGCAAAACTAAAATTAGGCACTAATCCCACTCCGTAGCTCCCAGGATACATTTGCTTAAGCCAAACATATGACTTATATTATCACCTTGCTATGCAGATATTTTTAATGTCTTCTAGCCATCTTTTTCTTTGGCATTGAAGGACAACAAAACACTGAAACTAGTCATGCTTTTACCAGGTATCAAACCCCATAATTGTCTAGATTCCCGGTGTATATAAAAAAGATGACAGATATCAAATGGTGACTTCCTCTCTATTCCATTAATAATTAGTTTGACCAAAAAAGCACGAAGAAATCACTTTAAAACAATGACACAAATGAATTGCTAAGTAGAGCAACAGATAGTCAATTATAGAAGTCTCACGCCACTTGTGTCTAACTTGATTATAATAACCAAATCTGCAAGGAGTGCAGGAAATGTCTATCTACAAGGTCTAATAGCTGAACCTTGACATCAGTGCAAGGTTTTGTTTTTGGTGATATGCAATTTATAAGGACCCGGATTCCAGAATATCATCCCTTATGTACAATTACTTCTCCCGATCAACTTAATCATTTTAAGTATGCAAAAGTGCATGTAAGGGAAAATATCTGTTTTAGACCCTGTTCGTGCAAGTTTTTGTTTTTGGTGATATGCAATTTATAAGGACCCGGATTCCAGAATACCATCCCTTATGTACAATTACTTCTCCCGATCAACTTAATCATTTTAAGTATGCAAAAGTGCATGTAAGGGAAAAGATCTGTTTTAGACCCTGTTCCTAACACCTTAAAATTTAAGATGGTTACTTAAGAGTGGAGTGTAAGGCATGGATAATATTAGACCATACACAAATTTAAAATAGCATCTACATGATACTACAACTCATCATATGATTAATATCTTATTATAAGGCTAAGTACGCAAAGTCTCGAAGAAAAAGGAAAGCTGCAATGTTGAAACTAAATGAATCTACACACTTATGCCCCATGCTAACATAATCTGCATAATCCATGCAAGTGTTACATGGGATACATAAACACAAGAAAAGCCTGTGTATATCATGGTTTGAGAGAAACTTTATGGTCCACCAAATCACCATGCTTCCAAAACTTCCCCTTAGATGACCTAAATCTCATCTCATTAGGTTATAACATGTCCACCCAGTTTCAAAAACCTTAGAAGGCTGGAGGTCAAGAATAAAGTTGTTCACCTTTTGGCCAGAGATGCAAATATAGGAGAAGCTACCAGAAGCCCAACCATAAATGCTGATGATAGAATTCCATCTTCAAAATTGCTCAACTTGAAATCCCCCCTGCAAAGCAAGCAGCAAGCCACCTCCAAATGATGCTAAGCCAATGAACAAGTAAAAATAAAATCTATCATTGCATTATGTATAACAGTGACACCCACAATTTGAATTGAAAATCACCAAGGGAAAAAAATACTTGAACAAAAAGACATATTGCTTTAGCACATGGATGAGGTATCTCGATATGACATAACATGAAGAAAGTATAAGAAATATCAAACCTAATTTACAAGAATGAACTCCTGGGTACAAAAACTAAACAATGCCATGTACGAAAAGCCTTAAGCCTCAATCCTCTATCAGTTTCACATTTACAGAAAAAAATTGGTTATGTAATTCACAGATGTTTTCATTCTGTCTCCTGCATAGTCCATGCCAGTACAGTGTTGCACATATTCTCTTTTATGGATACACCACCACAGCTACAAGTTCAAATTTTACAAAGACCAGGCAACTAAC
>JANTPZ010143838.1:0-22026 GCA_025593235.1 Vachellia pachyceras | reverse complement strand
ACCAACTAAAGTGATTCCAAATGCGTCCACTGGATGTGTTATGGGATAAAACTAAGGGTATTACATCAACAGGTACAGAAGTTACTCAAAAAAATTTCGAAGTATATCCCACTACTACAAAAGGTACTTTTTACGCCTTATTTTTAACCCAATTGGCGTCCTTTTTCAAGGGAGCGCAAATGTGAGGGGTGTAGTAAGTAAAGGCCTATGACGCCCTATATTTGAAGATGGGGCGCCGTAGGTATGTACCCTACGGCGCCCTATATTCTCAAAAAAGGGTGGCGTAAGTATGTACCCTACGGCGCCCTATTTTCTCAACATAGGGCGCCGTAGCTCATGAATATTTTTTTAAAAAAATCCATACTGCTTCACATCCATGACCAAACCAGATCTGAGAGAGTGAACCAAGGAAAGAACTTGTTGAGGGCAAGATCAGGAAGAGACCTGTGTCTCGGTCTACTAGAAAGGCCAAGCCTTCCGCGAATCCCTCACTGACTTTCTTGGCATGATATTTCTTTCCACATTTATATCAAAAATCAAGCAAAATAGTCCATGATATTTCCCATAGTGCGATTCTATACAATTTTACAAACCCAGGGAAAAATAATTGAAAATGGACCTAGATTTCTACTTCGAACGGAGAAAGAAACGAATCAATGTAGAGGATTGAGGAAGAAGGAAGAAAGCAACGAGATCGGAATATGAACACGACTCATCTTGCTACTTCTCTGCTCAGCTGCCATAGCAAGCCCAGAAAGATATGACTTTGCGTAAATTCATTGATAGGTTGAAGCACCCTGAAGTGGAGAAGAACATTGTGAAGGAGGTGAGTGAAAAATCTGAAGCTCCTGTGTACGATGGAGTGAAAGATATGACTTACACCCACGCGGCGTTGAGCGAGATCCGTTTAGCTATCCAGTGTTTCAGGCAGGACCAAGGATCTGTCTGGGGAAGGAGATGGCGTACTTGTAGAAGAAGGAGCAGCAATGCTATCAAGAGAGAGCTGTCGGTTTGAAAAAAAAGAGAGAAGAGCACTAAATAACACGCACACAATGATTTGAATTTGAAAGGAAGCGCAGCTGCTCTACGGCGCCCTTTTATTCATAAAGGATGCGATAGGGCGCCCTAGGCGCCCTTTTACTCATAAAGGGTGCGATAGGGCGCCCTACGGCGCCCTTTTACTCATAAAGGGCGTCGTAGGTCGCCCTACGGCGCCCTTTTCCTCATAATAAGGCGCCATAGATACACTTTCAAAGCCCTATCCTGGTATAGGGCGCCTAAATGTGTCAAAATTTTCAAAAATGCCACCGCCTTCACTTTTTACTTCCTTTTTTAAAAAAAGGACGCGAATTACAGTAGTAAAAAGTATATTCTGTAGTAGTACATTTACAGAGGACCACATGATTCGATATTATGGCAATTATTTTTGGGCTTCATGAAAATTTTTGTTTTCTTCAGACTCTCTCCGTAGGCCATAGATCAGTTCATTCAATTTCATATATTTTTTATTTTATCGGTTGACCACTTTCAAATTTTTCCTATTAAAAGAGCAACAAACTACAATAACAAGAAAAACCAATATATTTCACAGGGTTTAAATGTTCCAAATATGAATACAATATATGAGAAATTCTTAAGTTATTATCTCTCCAGTGCATTACTCCGACCCAATTAAACAAAATTCACGTTCAAATAAATGTTTATTAAAACTTACGAAAGTTTTTTTTTTTTTGCTGCATGGGCATTTAAGCTAGTCTTTTTTGGGCTTATGCATTATGGGGACTAGTTTAACGCGGAGCACATTCTGTTATAGTTCACAGGTCCATACTAATGTTTCTGCAAACATTGGGCTTGTGATCCATTAGAGCCTAAAATTATGTTTGTTGTTTAAATACCCATCGTCCATAGGTTTAACTGATGAAAGTATTGTACTAATATTCTCACCTAAAGGGAGAATGTTCGATCATGGGGAATGTCACTTTGTTGTACCTCCAGTCGTGACGTTTGTGGAGGCATCACCACAACTTAGTGAAGCTGAATTGACTTACTTATGTAGCCAAACTAAAGGGCTTGCTTGGTTTACTCCAGTGCCGTAGGGACATGTTCCATGAGTTAGGTGTCGTGATTTTAGATAGTAGGTGAGTCCAACCTTTTTTCTTATCTAAATGCTAGCTTGGACAACGGGTATCCTTTTTCAAAACTGATAAAAGCAAGCAAAATTAGTTGGTTCTGCATTTGACAAAATCGCATTAAAAGCAATTGAGGATCCATTCAACACATTCGTACTGGGAGTTTCTAGCTGAGGGCCAAATAAGGGAAAGAAGTTACGCTGTTTAGTTTTTAGAAAGTGAATATATTTAAATTAGGGAAATTTACAATCAACTCCCAAACAGGAAAACTAATAAACGAAAGGTCTCAAAGATTCACAAAATTATCATAAGGTCCCAAGAGTAGCTGTTGAAGTTGTTAATGAATGTTGGTAAGGTTGTTAATGACAATCTCAACGGCTACTCCTGGGACATTATGGTAATTTTATGAATCTGTGGAACCCTTTATTTATTAATTCTCCTATTTGGCACATAATTGCAAATTTTCCAAAATTATTAGTCCTTTAAATCTTTTCAAGTAATTAACTGAGTGTAACAGATGGCATCCTTTGAATCTATTATATATTTCCAAACTTACATTTAAAAATCATGAAATAAAATTTTATTAAAAGGCAATTTGTCTTTAACATTAAAAATTCCACATATTTTAAAGAAATTATTCTAAAATTCCCAAGATTTATTTTGGAAGAAAATGAAGCAAATAGATAGTTATGAATTGCAAATTAACTTTGAGTTTTCGGTCCCCTGAAGTTTGTTTTCAGATGCATTCAATATCTTAAAATATTTTGTGATACATCAAATATTATAAAGTATTTTTCATATACATATAGCACATTAAAGTATTTTTTTATGTATTTAATCTCTAAAGCATTTTTTTCAGTGCACCCAGCATATTAAAGTAATTTTTGGCACGTATAATTTTAAGGCACAAAAAATATTTCAAGACATTGAAGACATGTGAGAAAAACGCTATGCTTGTTGAATGCGGATGCAAACATTACTTGACGGCTGGATCGTAAGCATGCAGAAAAAGTTTATTTCCCGAGAAGTTAACTTGGTAAATAGGCACGCAGCAAGCTCAACCAGTAAGGAGGGAGTAGAAGTTGAGAGAAAATCACAAGGGGGCTTGATGGGTGAGATAATTAAGAGGCACAAGGGAAGCATTAGCTACAATAATGAATGAGCCTTGGTTTCAGAGAAAATCACTGTGTGTGTGAGCATATGATTCTCTTCTTGTAGACCGCGTCTGTCTCATCAACTCCACCACCATCGCTTGCCCCTCCCTGCTTTCTTAATTTTGGCCATTGCTCCTTGTTTAGAGTATCATACACATAAACGTGAATTCCATTACAAACGCCAAGTAAGCAATTAAGAGCTACATGCAGGATATGCGCATCTTAATGTTTAACTATTGATTCCATTAATACACACACTCATACGCTTGCTTAATTATAATGCACGCTAATCAGATATGAGTGTGTAATGTTGGAGTTGAAGCAAATGAATTAACAAGTTGCATGGAGCTGGGAGACCAGACGGTTATTAACAGCGATGATGTTGAAAAGGGGCTGGTGGGAATCTACTTTGAATGCAACTTTGAAAATGGCAGCAATGCAGCAACAGCTGCCCCGCTTCAAAATAAAGGAGCAGCTCGCTTATCCACGACACTAAACTCATATAAATACAACACACCCCTTGTTGCCCTACTCACTAGGTTGAGGAAAACAATGCAATGCCACATGTGACATCTGCTCATTCATATAAATCAAGCCTTTCATACTCTACTACTTGGCTTCAGTTTTCATTCCCCGCATACACACACATTCACACATAACAGAAAACAGAACCCCGAGGCAGAGGAGGAGGAGTTGTTAGTCTCAGATTCCTGGAATAATTTTTTCTTAAGACGTTAACAATCTCTTGTATCCTTCTCTTTGCTTTCTTCGAGGGATTATCATATTAAAAACCTCTTGTCCTCTTGCTTTCACTTGGTTACTTTTCCTCAAAGCAAGTATAACAGTAATAAACACTAGCTCCTTCAGACTTTGTGCGTGTGTGTGAGAGAGGGGGGGAGGCAATGCAAGGCCAAGCCTAGTGCTTGGGGCTTGGAGTTTTTGAGGCAATGCCAAGGCCGAGGCGGTTCTTGAGTAACCACAACAATCACCACCAGATGCCAAGGCGGCAATCTTTCTCGCTTCTTCATCTTCCATTCTTCAACCTTCTTTTCCTGCTTCTTCCTCATCTTTCGTCGTCTTCAAACAATGAAGCTCAAGTTCTACTTTCATGGCTCCACACTTCCTCCTCCTCCTCTGCTCCTCCTACGACTTTCTCCGATTAGAACCCTTCAAGCCCCAACCCCTGTAATTGGTCTTCCATCAAGTGCTCTTCGCAAAACTTCATCAAAGAGATAAACATCCAAGCAACTGAGTTAGTGCTTCCTTTTCCTCCCAACATTTCTGCTTTTCCTTTCCTTCAGAAACTTGTCATCACCGGGGCTAATCTTTCTGGGTTGATCTCCCCTGATATTGGAGACTGCCCTGAGCTTATAACCATTGATCTTAGCTCGAATAATCTTGCTGGTACGATTCCTTATAGCATTAGCAAGCTAAAAAACCTTCAAAATTTGAGCTTGAACTCTAACCAGCTTTCTGTGGAAATCCCCAAAGAGCTTGATGATTGTATTAGTTTGAAGAACCTTGATATTTTCGATAACAATCTTAGTGGAGTTCTTCCTGTTGAGTTGGGAAAACTTTGAAATCTAGAGGTTACAAGAGCCGGAGGAAACAATGACATTGTGGGGAAGATTCCTGACGGTCTTGGGGATTGCAGGAATTTGACTATATTAGGTCTGTCCGACACTAAAATCTCTGGTTCATTACCTGCTTCTTTAGGTAGTTAAGGTTGCTTCAAACAATATCTATTATAATACTATGTTGTCTGGTGAGATTCCTCCAGAAATAGGAAATTGCTCTGAACTTGTGAACCTGTTTTTGTATGAGAATGAGCTATTTGGTTCATTGCCAAAAGAGCTGGGTAAGCTTCATAAACTTGAGAAAATGTTGCTGTGGCAGAACAAGTTTGCTGGAAGCATACCTCAAGAAATTGGTAACTGTAGAAACTTGAAGATTCTTGATGTTTCTTTAAATTCTTTTTCTGGAACCATTCCTATTAAGTTTGGAAACCTCTCGAATCTTGAAGAGCTTATGTTAAGTAACAATAACTTATCTGGTTCAATCCCGCCTGTTCTTTCCAATCTATCGGACCTCATACAGCTTCAGGTAGATACTAATCAAATATCAGGTCCAATTCCGGCTGAACTTGGAATGTTGAAGAAGCTTACTGTCTTTTTTGCTTGGCAAAATAAACTTGATGGAAGCATTCCTTCTGAATTGGGTGGTTGTGCTAGCCTGCAAGCTCTTGATTTGTCATATAATGCACTCACTGATAGCTTACCTTCAAGCTTATTTCAGCTTCAAAATTTGACAAAGCTCCTGCTATTCTCTAACCATCTTTCTGAGCCCATACCCCAGGAAATTGCTAATTGTAGTTCTCTCATTCGGCTTCGACTTTTGAACAACCATATTGGTGGAGAGATTCCAAGAGAACTTTGTTTTCTCAGCAACTTAAACTTCCTTGATCTGTTGGAGAATAATCTTACTGGTTTTGTGCCAGTTGAGCTAGGAGATTGCAAAGAGCTGCAAATGCTGAACCTGAGCAATAACTCCCTTTCTGGTGTTTTACCTAGTTCTTTATCTTCGCTCACAAGGCTTGAGGTTTTAGATGTTTCTCTGAATGACTTTTCTGGTGAAATTCCTTCTAGTATTGGCCAACTCACTTCACTTAGTAGGCTTATCCTAAGCAGAAACTCATTCTCCGAATCAATACCATCATCACTAGGCCTCTGTTCAAGTCTTCAACTACTAGATCTCAGCAGCAACAATCTCTCAGGAAGCATCCCATTCGAACTATTTGATATAGAAACACTTGATATTGTTTTGAATTTGAGTCACAATGCATTATCTGGAGTAATCCCACCACAGGTTTCTTCTCTAAATAGGCTTTCTGCTCTAGACCTTTCCCACAACAAGCTTGAAGGAGATTTGGTGGCACTTTCAGGACTTGGAAATCTTGTTTCTCTCAACATCTCCTTCAACATGTTCACTGGCTATCTGCCGGACATCAAGTTATTCCACCAATTGTCACCAACAGATTTGGAAGGAAACCAGGGTTTGTGTCCAAGTGGCCGAAATTCATGCTTCATCAGCAATTCTGCATTGACAAAAACGCAAAATAATAATGATTCTAAAAGGGCTGAGAGAATCAAATTGGGCATAGGATTGCTAAGTGCCTTCACCATTGCAATGGCAATATTTGGGATTCTTACAGTGCTTCGAGCTAGGACAATGGCTCAGGATGACAATGATTCTGAGATGGGAGGGGATTCATGGCCTTGGCAGTTCACTCCATTTCAGAAATTAAACTTCTCTATCGATCAAGTCCTAAGATGTTTTCTTGACTCTAATGTGATAGGCAAGGGATGTTCCGGTGTCGTTTATCGTGCAGACTAGAAAATGGTGATGTCATTGCTGTGAAAAAGTACAACAATGGCTGATAGATATGATTGCCAAAATGACAAGGTAGCAGTTCATGGAGGAGGAGTTCGTGACTCCTTCTCAGCCGACGTTAAAACCCTGGGTTCCATTCATCACAAGAACATCGTAAGGTTCCTCGGTTGCTGTTGGAAGCGAAATACCAGGCTGCTTATGTATGACTAAATGACAAATGGTAGCCTAGGAAGTTTGCTGCATGAACGAAGTGGTGGAAACTGCTTGAAGTGGGACATCAGGTATCGGATATTGCTGGGAGCAGCTCGAGGCTTGGCTTATCTTTACCATGACTGTGTTCCTCCCATTGTTCATAGGGATATCAAGGCCATCAATATTCTCATAGGTCCTGATTTTGAGCCATACATTGTTTATTTTGGGCTTGCTAAACTTGTTGATGATGGAGATTTTGCAAGATCCTCTAGCACACTGGCCGGTTCTTATGGCTACATTGCTCCTGGTCAGTACCACCTAAATTTAATCATCTCTATATATATATTTTTAGTCTTTTACGCTAACATTTGGGTTTGTTGTGATTTGCAGAATACGGATACATGATAAAGATAACAAAGAAAAGCGACATCTATAGTTATGGGATTGTTGTTTAAGAGGTGCTTACAGGGAAGCAACCAATTGACCCAACAATACCAGACGGGCTCCATATTGTTGATTGGGTGAGACAGAAAAGAGAAGGAAGTGAAGTGCTGGACCCAAGCCTATGTGCAAGGCCTGAACATGAAATAGAAGAAATATTGCAGACTTTGGGGGTGGCCTTGATGTGTGTGAACCCTAGCCCAGAAGACATGCCAACCATGAAAGATGTAGGTGCAATGCTTAAGGAGATCAGGCAAGAAAGGGAGGAATATATGAAAGTTGATATGCTTCTTCACGGATCTTCTGCAAATGAACAAGATGATGATGATGATGATTCAAGTGAAGAGCCAACAGGGAATATGATGAAGCAATCATTTCCAATGGATAGAAACAACACTAGTTTCTCTGCTTTTCTTCCTGTCTTTCCTTCGTCCTCCAATACCAATGTCCTATTCAATTAGTCAGGAACAATGATGTGATTAAGGCTTTTTACATTTTTTTTTATCAGCATGGAAAGTTTAGTGTGGAAGCTTGGTTGGGGTTTTAGAACTTTGGTTTCTTTGTGTACATGGCTTAATAATTGTGATCATCAAATAAGCTTTTTTTTCCTTGTAGTTTTCTTTCTTCAGTCTTTATATGTGAACTTAGAATAATAAAAGCAGAGACGTTGATACAGCACAATATACACGTATATTGCGTCACAACAAGATATATAAAAGAATTAATTAAAGCAATGCATCGTACGATACGAATCCCAAACTCGACGCACTGTCTTATGATGATCTGCTGATGAGGTAGACATCAATGTGCATACTGTATTTGGGAAGCATTATTCTAAGGGTATGGAAAAAAAAATTATTTAAAACATTTGTTTAAATAAAAAGTAAAAGTAAAATTACAAAAATAGCATTGCCATTAAAGGCCCCTTGCAGTGGATCTTCCTGGTCCTCCTTATTCAATCATAGAATTGAAACTTTCAGAAAAAATAAATGAGCAGTACGGAAATCCCACATGACGAGCTCATTTTCAAATCTATATTAGAAGGTGTGTCATATTTAGTAAGCACTCACAAACATGTGATTACAATTATAGATATTTTCTTCAGCTATTTGCATTTTGCATTTAGCTTAAATCCTCTCTGTAGATTATGAATTTGAAATTAGTGTGTTTATTCACTTCCTACATCTTGCTGCCTTTCTTGCATTTTTAACTTGAATGGCTAAATTTAGTGGCTATGCTATGTTTTTTAATAGTTTTTAAGGTAATTGCAATAGTTATGCTATATATTTTCAGTACCAAAGTTTGATTTTTTTTTTTGCACTTATATTTTTTGGGGTTTGGGAAACCCCAAAAGGCATTTAAATAAACAATTTTCATATAGCTGATATAAAATTCTTCCTACATAGTTTCAAATTCAAACACTAGCTTATGCCACGTTTGGTATGCAGAAATGATTTTGATGAAAGTGGAAATGGAAGTGAAAATGGAAGTGAATTTTAAAAGTTTGTTTGGTATGTTAGAAATTGATATGGAATTCAGCTATAAAAATTTTCTTTATTTAAATAAAATAGATGATAGATTTATTGAAAAGACTTTTTTACCCCTCCTTAAAAAAGAAAAAAGAAAAAGAAAAATAATTTGCAGCCCGACATCCATTCTCTTCTGTTCATTGCCGCTCCGTCACCCTGCTCGTCGCCCTACATCCATCTATGGGTTCATTGTCGTCGCTCCGCTCAGTAGCCTTACATCCATTCTCTCATATAACCGTCTCATTTCGCTCTGCAACTCACTTCTCATTTTTCAGGTAATTCCATCTTGATCCGTGAAGATCTAACGCTTTGATGGGGTTTTTTTCCCCTTTTACATTCTTCCAGTATTTGCCTGTTTGCCCCATTCCTTGTTTCAAACCGTTGCTGGCAATGGCTGTTCGATCGATCTGTTTGATATATGTGATTTTGAAAGTGCGGCGTTACAAGGATTATGATGATTGCTGTCAAATGTATCTCCCATTTTGGGATCGTGAATGCCTTTGTTTTCTATTCACAATATATTGTTCGGATCGTTGTTGTCTACTATTTCAGCTATGTAGGGTGTTCTTGATGCGATGGGATATCAGATCCCTGACATTAGAGTTGCGTTGATTTACATTCGTTCTTGACTTCAAGATTTTTTTGGGATATTAGAAATTACTGTAGATCTATTGATGTTCATAGAATTTTTCGACATAAATATCTCGATGAAACTCAGTTTTTCCATCAACATAGTACATTTTGAATTTCTGGAGGTATAATGTGCAGTAAAAGCATTAAAGAGATTTTCATAATTTGATAATCTTGTTTTAACCTTAATTTCCGTTTTGGATTTTGACTTCCATGATAGATACTGGTATTGCGTGAATAACTGCTTTCCTCTTTTTCTCACCTTTCATTCATTCTAAGGCATTCTTCCATTCTGTTTTCAGGCTGATGGCATGATGCCAAGTGATAAGACTGTTGGTGGAGGTGATGACGCTTTCAATACCTTCTTCAGTGAAACCGGAGCTGGAAAGCATGTACCCCGTGCAGTTTTTGGAAAGCATGTACCCCGGAGCTGGAAAGCATGTACTTTCTATAAACTTTTCCGACCTCCGCCCTGAAGCTCGACCACCGCTTTGAACTACGATTTGCCCCACTGCTCTGCCTTGGCTGACGAAGGTAGCTCGTCCGACTTGCCTTGTGTGTTTCATCGGAGAAGAATGGGTTTTGTTTTGAAGATGTGGGGATGGGTAAGGGTGTCCAAGAAAGGGTAATATTGTGAAAATATCATTTCTAAGGAACTGAAATGGTTCCATCATTGGAACCCACTTCCAATCTTTTTTCAGAAATCACACTTCCATGAAATTGGATTCCAACAAAACAAACAACCCATTTTTTCAATTTCAATTCCAATTCCAATTCCAATTCTAAATGTTGGGTTCCAATGTACCAAACACACCATTAGTTCCGCAGGCTGGAATCTATCCTCTTGGTGCAAAAATCAAAGTGCCGCCTTCGCCGCACAAACTCCTCACTTTGTACTGTTCAATTGAATCCTTGGACTTTATAAGTTAAGAAGCTCTCTTTTGATATAATAGGCTTTTGAAATAACGGCCCGTTTGGTCGTTTTTTTAAGAAATAGAAGTGAAAGTGAATTTGTAAATGGAATTGAAATTAGAAGTGAAAAATGAGTGTTAAAACTCATTTGACAGATGAGCGGTAAGTGATAAAAATTATACATAATTTTTAATTAAAATATGTTTTTATATTATGAAAATACTAAGATACCCTTTAAGAAAAAATGTCTTTCCCACAAAAAACCGATACAACATCATCATCGGCAGCCAAAAATGCCTTCACAACCAATTTTTGTGGGAAACATTCCACCACCGTTACCAGATAAATCTAATTCAAACTCAATCCATAAATTATAAATAAATCTAAACAACATAGAGTGTAAATCATATCCAAACATCCGAACAATACCAGCCATCAATTCAAACAAAAAAAAAATCCAAAATATCAAGAAAAGAGGTATCACTGGAGTAAGACGATGAAGTCCAGTGAAACCAGATTTCATATCTTTCTGGAAGCAATAGACCAACTTTCACCCAAATCCTCAAAAGATGCCAGAAAATAAACTTTGCTGCTACAAAAAAAATTAATGAACGCTATTTATCCTAATAAACAAAGAATGAAAAAAAGCACGCATGGGAACAGATAAAGAATGAACATTGTATAGCGAAACATTCAAAAGATGAAGGTCCCGAACGATGAAGGCGGCAGGCAATGTGATAACAGAGAAGAGAGATGAAACAAATTGTTGGGAGAGAAGGTTTGATTTCGAGCAACTTTAAAAGACAATGTAATGAAAAAAGAGGACATGTTGCCGTCAAATATATAAAGTGAAAGTGAATTCCTTTGTCGTCATCGTAGATCTGAAGAGGTAGAAGGAGAAGAGAAGGAAGGTGACCCGTCCTCTGTCTCATATTTAAAGTTGAAGCATCGTTCGACATCCTCCGTTACCTTCATCTTTCTTTTTCATTGTCCCCCGTCATCTCACCGTTGTTGTACACTGTTGTTGTCGCTGTAGGAGAGGGGAAGGGAGGATGTCTCAGTCGAGTTGTGGAGGAAGGAGGAGGTTGAAAATGTAGGAGGGTAAAGGTCGGTCAACTAATAAAATGTATGAGAGTATGGTGTCATAGAATAGCAGTTCCATGGAACTCAACTTAGTCCCATGGTCTAGCCATGGAACACACTTCCATATTTATGTAGAAATGACAATTTTATGGAAGAGGATCCCAGCCAAACAAATACGTCAAAGTTTTCACTTCCAAGACCTAGTTACATGCTACCAATTAAGCAAGGTATAATTCTCTCTTTAGCTTTGTATTCAAAACAAAGGCTCTTTCATTGAGAGCCTGATATTTATGGATAGAGCGCTATCCACAAAGGATTTTGATCGGTTTACAAGCCCAAAAATCATTAGAGAACCTCATAACTGTGTTGTAATTTATAAGTTGAGGGGTTTTATGCGCATTGACGTTAAGTGTGTTTGGATTAGTAACGGTAAAAAGTTGATTTCATTTCATCTAACATTTGTAAACATAAATTATTGTACAAGTCATTTAGTGTAATGTGTAACAGCCCAACGCCCCTTCCTCACATATATTATCCATATTTGCAACTATAGCCAAGAGCATGGTTTTGTTTCCCTAGTTGCAGTCATAGCCACAGAAAACGTGTTCATGAGAGGAAGGTATTTACACCATTATAAGGCATGCTTTGTTCCCCATCCCAACTGATGTGGGAATAACACGTCTACCCCATAGGGGTTCAACGTCCTAGATGGCACATTGACCGGAGGCCTGGCTCTCATACCACTTGTAACAGCTCAGCACCCCTCTCTCACAGATATTATCCCCGTTTGTAGGCATAGCCGAAAGCAGGTTTTGTTTCTCGGGATGTAGATATAGCCACCCAAAAAATGTGTACATGAAAGGAAGGTATCCATACCCTTATAAGATGTGCTTCATTCCCCTTCCCTTATAATGTAATTTATATTTATATTTATTTTTAGAAAAACCATTTTGACAAACTAAAACTTGTTTGACGAAATTTTGACAAGCCATATAGTGGGGCTTCCAAATAAAATCTAAGTTAGAATAAAATATAATAACACTAACCGAGATCAATATCTAAGAAAACTATGATCTGTTGTAACATCATAAATTCTATTTAAGGAGTAATTGGTGATTGAGAGATAATTATGTGAGTTAAGTGGTGTTTTCTGTCTTTTAAAGCTCCTATCTCCTTGACCATCTTGTAGCTTTGCCATGGCGAACCGTTATTATCAGTGAGATTCATCCTCAGGTTCCTTTCACCGCGGCCATCTTATTGTTTTGTCTCGGTGAACCATTGTGATAAGTAGGTTATAGTTATCGAGTTACCTTCACCACACAACCAACCTTTCTTCAAGCAGAAAAGTTGCTCTTGGACACCTTTGTCACGGCAAACCTTCAATTTTAAGCAAATTTTGCTGTCTCAGGGTAGGTTCATCTCGGGACCCCACACCCCCCGATGCCTCTGCTTCGTTTTCTCTCTTTTCCCCTTCGTGCGTTAGCAACATGAGGAAGCTCTCCTAGGAAAACAAATTGGGATAATTTGGGTAAGCAAAATCTTTCCTTTTCAACTCTCATCATCCTTTATGGAAATTGTTCTAAGTATTTTTCTCTTTCTATTGGTAATATTTTTAAGTTGAGGAGAGGGTATTTTTTATTTAGGTTTTTGATGAAATTTTTTAGTTTTGATAATGTAAGTTCATGTGGATGTAGAGGAATATTTATAAAGGATTTTAGTCGGTTTAGATTTTTTATGTGGGTCCATTATGATTTATAAAGATTTTTTTATTTTGGATTCAACCCTCACTATTTTGGAATAGAAGTCAATGAAAACTTGATTAAATAATTTATTCAAGTTTTGGAAACACCATTAGGTGACTAGAGGGTGAATAAAATTTTCTTAAAGTCACGTTATTCATCTTGGGTGTTATTTCATTAATATGTAACAAAATTAATTGTGTAGTTTGATTTCATTTGGTGATTTAAGTTTTGACCCGTGGATTATTGTGGTATATACCAGTGCTTGGTGTAAGGTAATAACATTCCACTTATGATGCATGTTTGGAACATGTTATGAGTGATTTTGGATTTATTGTACTAAAAGTATTATTTGATAAAATAAATTAATAAATATGATCAAACGTTGTGCAAAAAATTTTGCTTAGCATACTTTTTAAAATAACAAAAAAATAATTTTATAAAATAAATTAATAAATTTGAACAAATCTAATGGTAAGAATTGTATTATAATATATTTTTGTAGAATTGTTTGATTAATTTATTTGAATGTATGTACTTTTATATATTATACTTGTATTTTTTCACACCGTTTGATTTAATTAAGTTGAAGGTAAATAGAAACGGTTTGATCTAAATGGAGAGGAAATGAAGAGAGGTCTCAATGAGAGGCCCCGCTCCCAACAATATTTGGTTTCTCAAATTTGCTCTCATTTTGATTTTTATCTCTCAAATTTCAAATTAGTAATGTTAGCTTATCAAGTTTCATTTTATTTAACACATTGCCCGAACCATTTAGTCTTTGAGGGACCAAAACCATTAATTTTAAACTTGAGGAATTAAAATCACAATAAAGGTAAATTTGAGAGATCAAAATTTACATTAACCCTATAATTTATTAGAAGACTTCAAGTTTAATGTAGTACTTTGTGTACTATTAGATATGAGTAAAGTTAAGAAAGAAATGTTTAATTTTCAGACAAAATTAATCGGTCAATCAGCTTTTTGTTAATTCTAATGAAATGGTTATAACTTGCTTATAATATGGAGTTCGCGTGTAGCTTGTGAAAATGTGTGAAGTTAACGTATTGTGATGCGTATAAGCGTTGCTAACTACTTTTGAACTTTGTGATATGCGATTCTATTGGGTGACAATGGGGGAAACTCAGATGTGTTGACTATCTGCCTCCTCCTCCTGAATTGAAACCCTAAAATGAGAGAACGTGAAGAGGAAATGTGAACGGTGATTTCACCCAATACCTTCCTTTCTCTGATCACTCTGAGCCTCACCGTCTATGTACACCATTTACATTTCAACGTATGGCCCTTGCACAAAATCCGGAGTCTTTCACTCAAACTAGGGGCTCAAACCCCCCCCCCCAATTCAAAACTGCTTTCTTCTCCCTCTAAAACCTCCCTCTCTTTCTTATTGGGCCTGTTTGGTAATCATGGGCTTATTTTCATAAGCACGTTTAACAGTGCTTTTCCGCAAAACGAGACAATCTCCTCCACATATTTGTCTCGGCTTATGTGAATAAGCACTTATAAGTGGCTTATGGCAATTTGTCAAACGGACCCACTTTATTGAAAGAAAACTCCCAAAAACGTTTGAACTTATCTTCAACAGACATTAAATAATATTTTCACGATTGACAACTTCCGCACAACTCACACATGGGGTTTTCTCCCCTTCTCCCTCTTACAGTCCAATTCTCAAGCATGCATATGTCTGTGAAGGCCTTCATTGGTTTACTGCTTTTTCGGAACTGCTCCTTAATTTTTTCTTCGTCTTCCATCTGATCCTTCTCTTGCCTGCATGCCTGAATGAAGTTCTTCTTTCCTTTCCCCTTCAGTATATTTTCCGTTTGGCAATTTGAGTGTGATCTCTGTCCCTACGTATCTTATAATTAGCGTTTGATGCAGACAGAATCTGCGATAAAAAAGGGAATAATTTTCAAAAGATTCGAGTTTGAGGGCAGAGAGTCGCTTTCTTTGAAGGTAAGGGAGGTTGGTTTATTATTGTTTATTCTATCCAAGTCTTTTGATTCTCTCTTTGTGGATAGAATTAATCTTATGCTTTGTGTCGCCTCTCTTGTTAGGATTTTCTGTTATTGCAAGAGCGGGCTCTTATCTTCTTTGCTTCCTTAATTGGTTACAGTACTGAAGGATCCCTCGCTAACCTCTCTTATCCAAACACAAACAAAACTTTGCTCCTTCCTTTCTCTCCTTACCCATACCTCTTCCATCGATTTTCTCTCTCCTATTCTCAAAACCACATCTGGAGCCAACAGAACTCTTTCAAGTAGTCTTGCAAGTGGGAAATCTCTGCATGCAAAGGGGGGTATGACTGCAACAAAACAAACAACATCCAGTTTTGGTTTTCCTTTCTTCTCTACTGTTCTGTTTCCAAAATCCGATCTCAGTACTGCATAACTGTCCTGAATTTGTTAACAAAAATCTTAATTAATCTTTCTCGAGTTGGAGATCTGCATGCAAGGTATGAACAAAACCAGCCTTTTGCTTTCCCCACTTATCTGAAACCCCATTTTTCTGTCTTATTGTTTTCCCTCCGAGTTATAACCTTTGATCTATCTGCATGCAAATAATAGGTGGTAATAATATAGCCATGGAGGAAGAAAACGCTTTGGATGTTAACGACAGCGAGATCTGGCTTCAAGACGAACAAGACGATCTTCTTGGTGTGAATGATGCCTCTATATTCTATGCTGATTTCCCTCCTCTTCCAGATTTTCCGTGCATGTCATCCTCTTCGTCATCTTCCTCAACTCCAGGACTTCAAGTCAAGGCTACCACGTGCTCCACCACATCATCATCCTCCACTGCTACATCATCGTCCTCCTCCGCCGTGTCATGGGCAGTTCTGAAGTCCGATGATGTTGAGGATAATCTTCGGGTGGAGGAGAAGCCGCCGCCTCCGTCAGCAGCCTTGGCCTCCACCGCTTCCACAGAGCTCCCTTTCACGTCTGACAATTGTGCTGTCGAGGTGGATGAGCCATTTCAGTACCTGGACATGTTAGAGATAAATGATTTCTTGGACCCGGCATTAGTTTTTCAAGATGAGGATTGCCCATTAGAAGAATATCCCCAGAATGAGATAGAGCGGCAGCAGGAGCAGCATGCAATTACACAGCAGCAGCAACCAGAGGATCAAGATCAACATGTACCCTCTAATGATAATAACTGCGAAGAAGAGATTCGTCAAGGAAAAGGAGGAATCCTGCCAGATGGGGAAATGAGCGATGTGTTCTTGGAGTGGCTCAAAACGAACAAGGATAGCGTCTCTGCGAATGACCTGAGGAGCGTGAAGCTCAAAAAATCAACCATAGAGTGTGCTGCTAAGCGCTTAGGTGGAGGAAAAGAAGCCATGAAGCAATTGTTGAAGCTTATTCTTGAATGGGTTCAAACTAGTCATCTTCAAAACAAGAGGGGCTGCAACAAGGAGTGTAATAATATTAATAATAACGATAGTTCGCCTTCAAATTGCATCACAAACCCTAGCTGTAATTACACCAACCCAAATTTATTTGGAATAACTCATTCGTCATCTCCATGGGTTTCTCCTCCGCAGACTTATGAGACAGATCCAACGACTGTGGTAGCTGTGCTGCCACCTACTCATCCATTGATGGGGTATCCGGGAGACCCATATTCAAATAATGGAGCTTCGAATAATATCAATTCTTACCAACCTGCCAGTACCGAATATAACATGTTGGAAGCAGCTCATTCATGGCCTCCATCTCAGTTCAGCGTTGCTGCCCACTGCAACCAGTCGTATGGGGACAACAATGTTCACCAGCCTAGTCCTCCAGTAGCTGCGGGATTTGGCGGCTACATGAATCAGTACTCATATCATTATTTTCATGGCGTGGCGGTGGGTGATAAGTTAATGAGTTTAGGTCCCTCGGCGACCAAAGAAGCAAGGAAGAAGAGGATGGCGAGGCAGAGAAGGTATTTGTCTCATCATAGGAGCCAGAAACAGCATATCCAACTACATAATCATGATAATAATGACCCGCTTGCACGATTGGGAAGTGATTATAATTGCACCGGAGGTTCTACGAAGCCGCCCAATTGGGTGTACTGGGGGTCACTGGCCGGAGGGGCAGCTTCCCTGGTTCCAGTCATTCCAGCTGAGCCCCGGCAGGCTTTGGATCGGACTGCCATGCAAAGTCAGAATTATCAAACCAGAGTCCCATCAACAGAACAAAGGCGTCAGGTGAGCCAACCTGAATAATTTGATCCTTAAGACCATATAATGAGTTTAGGATTATTAATGGTTCGTTTCATGATTGAGGGTACATCAATGCTGCAGTCATGCGTTCTGATTTTTCCTTCCGAATTTCCTGGTTATACAATTAATGTGGGTAAGAAATATAGTGCGTTAATTTTACAGGGATTGAAGACAGAGAAGAACTTGAAGTTTCTTCTTCAAAAGGTGTTGAAGCAAAGCGACGTTGGTAGCTTGGGGAGAATTGTGTTGCCAAAGGTATAATAATCGATCATCTCCTTAATTTGAATTATCATTTACAAATCTACAGTATCCTTATAAGGTCGGCAAATGCGAATGCTATTTAAATGTGTGCAGAAAGAGGCAGAAACCCACTTGCCAGAATTAGAGGTGAGGGATGGGATTTCTATAGCAATGGAAGACATTGGAACTTCTCGTGTTTGGAACATGCGCTATAGGTATTAATGTACTATAAGTTTTGTTTCTGGGTTTGTTGTTTTCTAGTACGTAAGTAGAACTTAATTTAGTTTTGGACTTTTATTATTTGTGGAGTCTCAGATACTGGCCGAACAATAAAAGCAGGATGTATCTGCTTGAGAATACCGGTGTGTTGCGTTCATCAACTCTGGCACTACTTTTCTTTCTGTTTTGTGTTCAATAATGGATCATGCGAAGTGGGATTGAGTTTAACTAGAAGAGGCATATACAAATAAATTGCAGGAGATTTCGTGAAGGCGAATGGACTGCAAGAAGGAGACTTCATAGTGCTGTACTCAGATGTCAAGTGTGGGAAATTTGTAAGATCTTTAATTTCTTTTTAATTTTGAAGTGATGATATAAATGAGATATACATACTAGGTGAATTAATTTGGATGTGTTGGGAACAAAAACAGTTGATAAGAGGAGTGAAAGTGAGGCAAGGAGCGGGAGGGGCGAAAGCAGATCAGAGCAAGAAATCGGGAAAAACGCAGAAAGGCGTGGCCACAGCCGCAATTGCGAATAATGAGACGCCGTCTCCATCGTCACCTCTGAAGAGAAATAAACTGATATAATGATGACAGACGAGTTTAGGAAGAATGGAGATGGTGTTTGGTGTTTGACTCTATATATAATTGTGATATATATGGCGCTCTCACCGCCGTTAAGTGCATTATATGTGTACAATTGGGCCTTGTTGTACGAATAATACTGTATATGTATGTACGCATGGAAGTATTTGCAGCAACAATAAACGGAATAATTAATTAATGTTGTGTATGTGCGTGTGTGTGAATTTGTCTCAATTGAAGGTGCAATAAGATGGATCAAGATGGGGAGGACGGGTGGGGAGTGATGGTAGCGATGTGAGTAAAACTTGGAGGCAATATATGGCTCCACTATGGAAGCTCTTGTTTAATTTGACTCAGAGAGAGTGTTGTTGCTAATATGTATGTATGTGCCACCCAAAATGCAAGCGTTTTCCATAACCAACGCATCATCGCTATCTCAGTGACTCGTGCTTTCTTCCATTAATGAAACGATGCTTCATACAAAGATAACACCCTTTTCATTCAACAAAATATTGATCCCTTTGTCATCTCCAAAACAAGTTGAAGGTAAAATACTTTAATCAACAAGGAACAGAACTTAGTTGTTGTTTGTACAATTTTCTATAAAGGGTTAAATTAATGAAAAAAGGTTTGGGCCACGACCAATGTAAGAAGATTAAAGTAAAGCTATTTCCTTTAAAGTAGACGGATAAAGAGATATTGGATTGATAATGTATGGTGAGAGTACACTAGAGATTGATAATAAATGAGAGAAAGAGAGGCTTGTGTGTTTGCAATGCGTTTCAAATGTTTACAATAGAAAATGAGGCAAAAATAAATAGATGATCTTCAACGTCTGTCTCCTGTTTGCCCTGTCTAACGACCTCTGAGAAATTAGGGGTAGTAGTCGTTAGATCTTCAAATCCCAACTGTCTGGTCTAATTTTTGGGGGAAACTGATGACAGATCTAAACTGTGGGTGTGGCTCCAAGTGTTCCTAGGCATTTGACCATTGGAGCTTTGAGTGGATCATATCTTTGGGTGGGCTTATAGATCAGGCCTTGCATTTGACAAGCCTAAATCATTTTTTGGGTATACGATTTTTTTAGTATTTATAAATTTTTCCCTTAAGAGTTATAAGACTATAAGCATACATGTGTATGTAAAACATTTTATGTCATTTTTAATTTTTTAAATCTAAATATATTTTTTTAATATATGATAATTCTATGTATTTCCATATATTTCAGTATCTAATCATGCCCTTTTGACTCCCATACAGTGATTAATTGGTAGGAATAATATGTATAATGGGGCATTTGGGTCATTTTGGAGATTTTATATAATTAAGAGATTTAGTTAATATATTAGAAGACTCTGTCATTGACATGTTTATTATGAGTTTATGTTTTATGTGCAAATGGACTTAGATGCAATTTGGCTCAGGATTTAATACAGCTAAGGACATGAAATAGAGAAAATACACGTAAGGACCTGAGACATTAAAACAGCCCGTTCTGGAATCAGATCTGGTTTTTGAGTCTCTTGCGGGAGCGCCTTCAACACGGAGAGACCACCGTCGCACACAAAGGGGATCACACTCCTTCAATACCTCTCTCATTTTAGATTCCTTTCTCACTTGTGTAAATGGTAACTCCTACAAAAAAATAAATCAATGAATTCAAGCTCTGATCATTATATTGTGCGTACATTGTCGTTAAAAGCTATTTCGTAACTACTAACTAAGTAAGATACATCACTCCTTAGGATTAAATGGATTCTTCCTGTAAGACAGGATAAGCAGAATAACAAAAATAATATAATTTAATTGGTAGAATAATATGTCAGAAGAGGAAAAGATGTGTATGAAAACTCAAATACCGTGGTTCTGAGCCTCTTATAGATAACGTCTTATATAAGCCTCTATTATCAACATATTCATCACCCATTAACAAATAAATTTTCAGTTTCAAAGAGCATGATGCAATTCAAAATCATATTATCTTGCTTCCAACAGTATCTTTATTGCGTCAGTTTTGAAAGTTGGCTTTAAAACATAATGAATACATTGTCTGAGTTTCAAAACCCATAAACATTATTACAATAATACTCGAATGAGTTTTTTTTTTTTGGTACAACTCGAATGAGTTGAATGGTGAGTGATATGGGGAAACAAAGTAGAAAGCCATGGAGACATGGGCTTGATTCATGACTCCAATAAGGCCCGTTTTGCAGATCAGACTTCCTAAGTCTTCATTGTTTTAGGCTCTACTTCCATCTTTTAACAGAGGTCAGAGGCCCTGTCACAGTATGGGGTCTATTTGCCTCACTTAGCTTTAGGAGTCAATTCTGAATTGTCTTGATTAAGAGAGACCTACTTTTTTAATAATAAAGCACAATTATATATTTCAATTCACGTTAGAAATTGATGAGATCACTAGTAATTAAAAATGATGATAAGTGGAGTGGAATGAATATTGGTAATGGGTGAGTCAATTCTGAATGCACAATGAATAATGGAATGAGGAAATTGACATGAAAACGACATCCAAACTCAGTGCTCGATCACGCGAGCATCCATTTCCTCTCCATGCAAAAATAAACTATGTCATCTATCCATTTGAAAACACGGTAGAGAAATACTTTTATGCAAATATGTGGAAGATATTATCTTGTTTTACGGAAAAACACTGTTAAACGTGCTTTTGAGAAGTAAATAAAGTTTTCCAAAAGCACTATATATCCATTTCCATTACGGACACCCACATCCATTAATATAATCAATCACACACACACACACACTCCTATCTTAACATCAACTCATCAAGGTCTTTTTCTTTTTTGCCAAAAAGGACTTTTTCAATTATATATTAATTAAACAAACCCTGAATTTGACAGTATCATAACCACACTACAAGATAATATTATAATATATATTTTTCATTTGTTAATTAATATATTGACGATCAGGACCAACATTAACATATATGATTGAGGCATCCAGGCCATATTGTTTTTCTGTAGCAATGGCGTTGTGAAATCTAAATCCGTTAATTCCACTTGAAATATGTACTTGTTCTAATTTAAAGCCAATGTGAAATCAAGTTGGATTAATTCTACCACATGCATGCTTATGCCGGGAATAAACGACTTTATTCCAAATTAATATTTATATCTGCGATATGCACTGTGTTATTTTCCTGCATTTAAATATGCACGTGCTCCTGTTTTTGTATTTTCACTTATGGCTGCTTATTAATTAAATAACAGCAGAACAATCTAATAATAAAGAATGAATTCTTGTCATGGCTGGGAATCTTTCATTCTTTACTTAATTAGAGAATGTACCATAATTTTTTCAATTAGTACAATATCGGTCCCAATTAATGAAGCCTTGCAAGATTTGAATCTGTTATAGTATTATGTGAGATCGTTGAGCAATTGATCATTGAACCTCTTTTGAGGAATATGATTAATTTAAATTAAACATAGAATTGAAAATTGGTGAGGATGATAATGAAGAAAGATGTTGGGAAATACAATAGAGAGATGTGGTCCATGCATGAAAA